>JAAGNO010020146.1:0-13745 GCA_033439905.1 Ceryle rudis
ACGCATCTTGCAGTCTGGGAACACTTAATCTAGGAGAAAACCCAGCCCTGGTGCTATGCTTTCACAATGCTTACCCACTTCCATGAGAATGGTATTGCAGACATATAAAATGGGGAAAACAATTTTAAATTGCTGTCAAAGGTAATTCAGCAATTGTGACTGTGGTTTACACTTACAGGTCTAATAGCACATTGGATGAAATTCAACCCTAATAAACACAGTAGCAAAATCTCCATGATTTCATGGTTCCCTGATAGTTGACTAGGGAGGGTGGTTAACAGAGAGCATCTGTTATAGGTCTAAGGGGCTGCCCTGACCCTAAACCATGACACAAGCTAGTGTGTATTTTGTTGTTGTTGTTGTAGTATAATAGAAATAATAAAGTAAGATTAACTCGTTACTTATACTGCTGTAAATCAGGACTGATCCTGATGTCAGTAAGATTATTTCAGTGTGAAAGAGAATCAGGAGCAAGTTTAATAACAAATGTGTTTTCAAAGGAGTGATTTGTATCTGCCATCTTACTGCTTGGAGTGGCTCATGTATATTTTTGATATTATATATAAAAGTGTTCTGTTTCTTAATAAACTTCACAAAGAATTCAAATTTGCAGAAAGCATTTGCATTCCTAAGCTGTATTAAGTGAAAGGAAAGCTACATTATTTTTGTAAGTCAAGTGATTTATAGCACTATTCAGCCACTTGGCTACTGAATCTACACAGACATTTCTACATAAAGTTAACAAGACAAGGAGGGATATTAAATGTATTTTTTTCAAGATAAATCCTTTCTCACGGTCTGATTTGGTTTTGTCATCCAGGTAAAATGTTTCTGCTAATAATGTAAGATACTAATTATGACAAAGAACATAAATTACTTAGTCTGGCTTTTATTTCTTCCGTGTATAGTTTTTAAGAGCTCAGCATTTATTTTTGTCATGACTATAAAAAGCAATTTGCTGGGTTGTGTATGATGTTCTCTGTGCTTATTTGTAGGTTTTTCATGTCTATTTTAATTTCTTACAAGACAGTCTATTTACTGCCCTTGGAAGTTGCTCTTCTGTATCCATCAGAGACACCAGGGATGACACCAGAATGGGAAGGTGACCATTAGTGTCACAGGGGAAACTCAGTTTTGGTAAACGCAAAGCACTTTTCTTACAGGAGGAGCTTGAGGTCTGCCAGTGACTGCTGTGATTAGGGCTATGTGCCTTAGAAAATAGACGAATCTATTGATTCCTTTCACAAAGGCCTGAAGCTGCTGACAAAGAGGGCAGGATCTGTAGCTTCACAAGGCAATACTTCTAGTACTGTAATTAGACTCAACTGAGCAGCACAGAGTAAATTTTGCAGGCTGCAAAAATTATTCCTTAGCATTTCAATCAATAAACAGAACACTGTTTTGTTAAATATGGCTAAAATTTGTTTAATTGCTGTGTTTTGGAAACCCTGTAGAAGTCACGTTCATGGAAAATTACAGCATCAGTCTTCTGAATGTACCACAGGAAGACCAGAACCTTTTCTATTCTGTAGGTATTTGTGAGTTCCTCTTTAAAAAGAAACCAACCCTGTGTCTTATCTCCCGAGAGAGAGTTGCAGCCAGTCTAGTGCTAATTCACGTGTTTATTCATCAGGGGCCCATAACATGTACATCCCCCAGAGAAGGCTCTGTTCGGGAAGGCAATTAATTGAATGCCTGACTTGGACCAGTGAATAGCAGATTATCTGAACCCCTTGAGGACTTAGGTACATATGTTTCAGCATTTCCCCGAATCAAAGCCCAAATCAGGAGTCATGGGCAAATCACTTCTGGAGTTTGGGTTACATGGCTGTATAGGCCATTCTTTCTGTGATGATACCCTCACAGGGCAACTCTTCACTGCTGGAAAAGTCAAGCTATGAATGGAAAAAGGAAGACCCACTTCTATGGTGGATGGGTCTTTCCCTGAACCTGAATTAAGATTATGAAAGCCTCTGACTAATGACCTAAAAATAACCACTAACCACAAGAAGAACTAAATAGGAATTGCATCGCTTTGACTTAGATTTCCTGTAACTATTCTCCCATGTAGATTTGGCCTCTGTATTATAGCATATTTGTTAAATAGAAAAGAAATAGCAAATTAGTACGTTTTTGGCACAATTGTTTCTTTCTGAAAAGAAGGTTTAAGTCAAAACATTTTGACAAAGATTTTGTTAATGTGTTATTTCAGTAAGGTAAATGTATAATTTGGTTAAAATATTACTTTAAATAGTATAATATATCTTTATGTTGCATATAGAATTAAATATTCCATGGGATAGAATATATATTCTAAAGTAGCATGAGAAAGTCCTTTGGATTTTTGGCTTTTTAATTCTAAGCGAAACGAGTTTGATTTCCTACAAAACAAAACCAAATCAAATATGTAACATGTTTGGTAATTTTTCTTCAGTCAGACCAAAGAATACTCCAAGCCTGCATCTGGAAGAAGGAATCAAGAAAGCACTTGCTGGAAGTCCTTGGTAATTCTCAAACTAGTTCAAGAATTTTACAAGGAAATTGAAGGACTTGTTTGTACAGTATATTGCACTATAAACCTTGAACTTGACGGACCATATTGTGGTGTGCATGTTTAATAACATCTACTATCATAAAACTATGGGCTTTGTATCAACTTCTTGCATAGTATGTACTAGAATTTCTGCCACTCAGCTTTGAAATGTAGTTCAGCAGACCTATCAGTAATACATGATACCATGAAACATATCTACTTGGATCAGTAAGCTCCCAGAGGTAATGGATGACAGGACGACATAGCACTTGCTGTCCTGTCTTTATGTCCATTTCTTCTTTTTTCTTTTTCTTTCTTTTTTTTTTTTTTAAAGGGAGGCTCTACATTTGCAGTCAGGAGACAAAAAAAATCTAAAAAATCTAAGTATATATAAAAGAAAACAGTTAATACGGGTAATTAAATTTATATAGTGACTTTCATTCAGTGCTCCCCTAATGCTTTGCAAACATCCATTGGTTTAATTACCCTTTGCTATGCCTCTGTATCAATGAGGGTTGTTGCATGCTTGTAGATGACGAACAGGCACGTACTGTACTTGCCAGGGTTGAGAATCAGCTTTAAAGAAAGCTGATTCCTCTACCCCTGTGGAGGGTAGAGGAGGTCGGTGGGGTAGTGCCTGTGGCAGTATGTTTTGGTGCTGTATTCAGCCAAACCTGTCATGCCACTTTCCTGCTGATGTCAGCTGTTAGAAGGGGAACATGCTTGCTGACACTTGGCCTTGGCTCACTGCCTGGCAAAGCCACTTGTGGGTTGAAATTCCTTTAGCATTGTACAGTAATACAGTGGTTATAGCCTTATCTTAGAAATAAATGCTGAGTACTATTAAATGTAATCATTCTATAGATAAGGCATTTGAAGTGCAGGCTGGATATGGGGTTTAACTCCAAAACCATGGATGTGTATTTAATTGCTGGAAGTAATTTTTCATTTTTTCTTTTTAGCTAAGCATGACTAAACTGTACATGCAAAATATCTGTAGGATTAGTCTGACTTGCACAATATCACACTTGAAGTGAGTGATGATGACTGAAAAAAGATGCTATGCTAATGCTTAACTCCTTATTCCAGTTAGTCCCTAAGACTGCTCTTGTCAGTTCCCATGAGCCAAGACACCTACACAATGGTGTTTCCTTTGAGAATGCCCTGGGAAAATCTGGAAGTAAAGTTGTTAATGCTTCTAACTGCTGCCCCAGATTTTTCCTGTCTCAATAGGTCTGAGATGACAAGTATCCTGCTGTGGAATCCACCTTAGGTACCTCATTACTACAGCTAGTGTTACTGTGTCTTCTGTTCTGAAAGAACAATTACCAAGGGAATCTCAAAATCTGTATACTCTGCTGATCCAAAATTCTGTCTACACACTGGTGCTCGCATGTGCCTATCAGAGTTTTTGTAGATGAATTGTTCAGAGTTCAAGACTTGACTAGCACTAAACTTGAGCAGATAGAACAGGCAATGTTTAAAGGTGAAATTGTGGGAGATTTCTTTTGTTGGATTAGTACATGATACAGGTCCCTCAAAATATTAGGGAACCAAGGGCAGCAGTTTGAGAATCATGGGATGTGATGAACTTATCATCTGCCTGGCACCCTGACTAGCTACAGGGGCAGTGTTTAGAGAGTAGCACTCTCCAGATGTTAGTGAAACGCCTATGTGTAAAATCCTGATCATATATAAAAAAAAGTCTGTTTGACTGTTTTGCAGCATTTGCTCAGTGTATTCAGGCATTTCTGAAAGCAAAACATCCCTAAGCGTGATTCTACAGCAAATACGTCTGCATGGAGTTGTCATCTAGATGTCTGGGAGATGATCATGTTTTGCATGTCTCATGCCCATACATTCCATCTGCCTATACCTCGCATATATGCCCAGCAAGCAATGAAACATTTGTACTTTAATTTCGGAAGGGAGGAATTTAAAGTTGCACTCAGTTTCCTTTTCCTGTGATTCCTTTGCCTAGGTACTGCCTGGGACACACTCTGATCCTGCAGAGTTCTTTTCTTTGCATGCTGTGTAGAGAGCTAGGTAGGAGCAAACTATGTTTTGCAAACTGGTGGATTCACCAGTGGAAAAGTACAAGGAGGTGGAAGAAAATACAAGAGGCTTCTGTTGTGTAAGTAACAATCTTGGCAGGATGATTAAGAGATACTGTATATTATTCAAGTATTATAATCTGGTGAGTTGAAGTTCCCTGTGGTACAGAAAAAAACCTGTCCTGATGAAATGCCAGGTTCTGAGGTTGATCTCCAACTTCACCTGGTGTAAAGAGTGATGGTTGTGATGCTAAGCCATTGCCTGCTGAATTTTGGTTCCCTGTGCCTCCCCATCCCCTTTATTTCCCCTAGTTACATTGTTAGCTCAAGGTAAGGCAACCTAAGTATGTTCCACCTTGCTATGAATGGCTACAGTAGCCTGCCAAGAATCAGGAAGTCATGGCACTTTCCCTGATAACACCTCTTTGCTGGGAGTAAGCTGGAAGTAAACATGGTGGAGGAAGGGCTCAGGGCCAAAACAGTAACTTCCAAAGCAAGACAGGATGCAACTGTGGTCATGGAGGGCCAGCAGTGAACGCTTCCCATGTTGTATCATAGAATCATAGAATGGTAGGGGTTGGAAGGCACCTCTGGACATCACTGAGTCCAAACACCTGCCAGAGCAGGATCACTCAGGGCAAGCCACACAGGAACAGATCCAGGCAGGTTTTGAAAG
Organism: Ceryle rudis; assembly: GCA_033439905.1. Classification (NCBI taxonomy): domain Eukaryota; kingdom Metazoa; phylum Chordata; class Aves; order Coraciiformes; family Cerylidae; genus Ceryle; species Ceryle rudis. Next base: position 5,264 of record JAAGNO010020146.1, read on the forward strand.
TTTTCAGAGGAGGAGACTCCACAACCTCTCTGGACAGCCAGTTCCAGGCCTCTATCACCCTCACAGGAAAGAAGTTTCTCCTCATGTTGAGGTATAACTTCCTGTGTTCCTGCCCCTTGTCCCATCACAAGGCACAACTGAAAAGAGACGGGTCCCTTCTACTTGTCACCCACCCTTCAGATATTTGTAAACATTAATAAGATCCCCTCTTGGTCTTCTCCAGGCTAAACAGCTCCAGGGCTCTCAGCCTTTCCTCATAAGAGAGATGTTCCAGTCCCTTCATCATTGTTGTAGCTCTCTGTTGGACTCTCTCTAGTATTTCCCTGTCCCTCTTGAACGGGGGAGAGCCAAACTGGACACAGTACTCCAGATGTTGTGTCACTAGGGCAGAGTAGAGGGGGAGGAGAACCTCCCTCAACCTGCTGGACACACTCTTCTTTATGCACTCCAGTATGATGTAGAGTGTGTTAAAAATGAGGTAGAATCCATTCCCCCAGCTGAATTAATCCCTCCCAGCATGTCTTTAATTGATTTAGTATTGTATCTCTTTAATTGATTTATTATTGAATCAGAGACAATGTTGAACAAGTAACTTAATGAGTTCAGCTACTATGATGGATTGATTATTTGTTCCATGTTTTGGTGATTTTATTTCTCTGTAATTTTCAAAGGATAAGCATCTGCTGTATACCTGCATACACAGCCGTAGGATTTTACATCCCGAGTCAAGGACCTTCCTTCTCCAAATACCCTAGAGACTCATCAGCTACAAATAGAACAGGTATGACAAGTGGTATTACTGCTGTCGTTGTGAAAACCAATATATTTTTCATTAGTGATTGTCACAGTTGCTCATTATGATGGAAAATTCTTGCACAACTCTGTAGCCAAGATTTGGCAAAACCAAACTGGAGATCTAGATGTTAGATGTAGCATTGTGAACTGTGAATCTGGTGAAATAAACTACTTGTCACACAGGAACAGGCTGGAGTTTGTGATCACTTGCCTGGGTGAGCACCCTAGCATGCAGCACCCTGCAGAATGAAGGGTGAAATTCTTACCTGCGTAAACAAAGGGACTGCTTTTCAGATCCAGAGTCTTCTCCTGACTACAAGACATAGGGAATAGCATGTATTTGTCCACCATTAAAATACAGAATGTTAATTTATTATTCTCAGCATAGAAGTAGCATCATGATTCACTCACAATGACAGTACAAAAATGATACAGTATTTACATGCATCTTGCTTAAATAGGTACTATTGTATCCATAAAGAATTACTAAATGGGAAGTAAGCATTCAATACATCTTGTTCCTGAATTAACAAAGGCACGCATTAACAATGATGTGCCTTGTACCTGAAAACATACTTAGCAGCTAATTTGACAGGCAAAGAGAAAGAGTTCATTATGAAGCTTTATTTTTTCTTCTGACTTTCAGCTACCATGCTGTTGCAAAGGCCTAATGCATAATACTGTAGAAAGCACTTTGGTCTTTTTTTACGTATATTCTATTTAGCCAAGTAGAAGCTTTCATTTTTATTAGAAAAAAAAAAGTATTCTGCAAAAGAATACCAAATATCTGGTAAACAAAAATATTTTACAAGCTGGCTTGTGACAGAAAACTCTAGTCAGAATGCGTGAAAGATCAACAAAGACATGCCAAGAAATTCACATTAAAACCTAAAGATTACTATTGAAAACCTGGTGAATGTCGCTCAAGGGGAGAAGCAACTCTGAATCTGAGCGAGGGAGGTGGGTGGGTTGGTGGCTTATCCATATGATTGGGACCTCTGAGTTTGGGGCAAAAAGCAATGCTAATGGAAAAGGACTGGAACTGGGAGAGGAGGAGGAAGAAGGAAGCTCATGTTTCTTCAATGCTCTTGGTAAATCCATAGTTGCCTTGCTTTTGTACGTATTGGTAACATGAAGAAACACTGGAGAACACTAGCATCTATTTCAAATAAAGTGAAAAATGTTCAGTAATATTAAATGTCAGAAAGTGATCTAGGGCTAATTAGTTCTTCAGAAGGTCTAAGTCAATATAATAAACTGTCCTGGTCTTCTAAAGTAATGGAACCAGGATAACTTAAAGTCAGTGTTTAACATGAGTTAACAGTTTCACTTAGCCACTTGCTTTGATTTAGGGCATTTAGCATTAAAAAAGCATTTCGTCTTGGAGAAATCTCCAAATACTTGGAGAAATAAATGCAGGGAGAGAGTGGTAACTACACATTGTTTCAGAATAATTACATGGAGGCCAGGATTTTTTATTTTTTTCTGGTACAAGCCTGTTAAATTACATTATGTTGTGTTCTAATCTTCAGACTGTAGTATGTGTTCTGCAAGCTGTGCTCAGCCTGTTGATCTGCTACGGAAGTGTTCATTTTGCAATTGTTGTGGTAAAAGGGTGAGGTGGCACACTGAGTTAATGCAATAGCCTTTTACCTAAGAAATCAGGGTTTTACTTCAAACTTGACATTGCTTTGGCAGTGCCAGGCTAGTGTAGGTGTTTGCTCCACCCCTCCCAGCAGATCACAGTGCTGACACTGGGAGCATGTGTGCACAAGAGGTATGGGACTGCAGATGGATGGGCACTCACTGGTGTCACTGGAGGGGACCAGTCTGGGGGCATATCAGCCAGCAAGCACCGTGCTTCCTCAGCACACTGAGAATTCACTTGGCTTCTCTACACGTGTCATAACAATAACTATTATGTCCTCCACCCCAAAACATGCAGATGAATAGAGGCTGGGGGTGAGGAGGCTTTGCTAATTATTGATGGTAATGAAGGAGAGTGGGTGGTGACTGCACATTGCAGAGACCTAGAAGAAAGGCAGTATGATATAATTTCACCCTGGGAATCTATTGCTATGGCAACAAAGAACAGATTTTTTTAAAAAATAGGGTTCAATACAAAAGTATCACAAAAGCAGAAATAAGACATTTAACAAACCTTTTCTCCTCCTTCCTTATATTTTATTCATTTGTATTATTACTGAAATGTTTGTAAGCATGAAAATAAGTGGTTTTGTCCCACAGACGTTTCTGCTAAACGAAATAAAGTGTTGTTGTGTTAGGTCTGTTGACTTGGTGTGAAGTCACAGCAAAAATCCTTGTGGTGTTCTTGATGTTCAGTCTACAGACCACTTTACATTTTACCTTCCATTTAAAGCCATTAAACTGTTCCTCCAGTTTAAGGAGATGTAGCTGAGGTCAGAATTGATCCCACACCATTTTCTATTCCATGTAGATAAAGAATTAATGAAAACAATTACTTTTACTTACAGCCACTGAAGTAGGTTTTGATGGCCACTACAAGACACTCTGCCAGCAGCATTCCGCTTCAGGAACTGCAGTGGCTTGGGCTGGTGAATAGCTGCTTGGGGAGTCAAACTTCCACATTTCCTGCATGAGAAAGGTTTAAGCTCTGCAGTAACATTACATGGAGGAGCAGTCCTAATCACCCTTCTACAGGGAGAAGTAAGGCCTTCTGACAAAAAGAAATCCAGGAACCTGATGAATACTGCATGACTCCATGCCAGTGTCCCCTGCCGAACCCCTGGGATCCCTGGTTTGAATCTGCTGTTGGTACAAGGAGTAGTGACCAGTTCTGAGTTTCTTTCCCTCTTCAGGATTTAAATAAGGATAATGAGTTACTAGCTAGATGAGCCAATGATTAGCTCATATCCAAGATCTGCTCATGTGTATCCCTTTGAGACATCTTCAATTTGCTCTTTCAGACTTCATCCTATTTTTCCTAATGCTTGCACTATGGTAATCACATTTGCTGTTTCTCTGCTCAGGCAGATGTTCATTTCAGTTACACACTCACATTGACACTATTTTAGCTCTACATCAGGCATAATTACATTATTTTTTCATTATATTGATCATGTATTTTACAATATCTGCAGGCCTTTCATATGATATTGAAACGAATTTTTTCACACCTTGTTTCTTACATAGAACTTGCCACAGAGATCTCTGCTGCTGTGAAAAACCCTGAGGTCCATGCAAAAAGAACTCTGGGAACATCAATAACATCAATAGTCAAATTACAAATTTAGTGAAGAAAGGCAGCAAGAGACATTGAATCAAACAAGCCAATTTCTCTCTGTATGACTAGTGTGCAGAAAACACAAACAAACAAAACTCAAAATTAAAGCAAGAAACGGGGAAGAAGCAAAAGAGAACCCGGGACTCATTTTGACAGAAGACAAGGGGAGACACAGAGATGGTATCCTAAGGGCTTTTTCCTCCAATGTGCAGATAGGATGAGGCAAGGATACTGTCCTGTTTAAGTCAGGGCGGTCGGGTGCTGAAATAACCGATGTCACATACTTTCACTACATTTAGCATACAAGTATAGGAAATTAGATTGCCAGGCACTGCTCACATTTGGATGATTTTGGGAAGCTGGCTGGGGACCTCTGTTGCATATAGGAATGTGCAGTTGGCATTGGCCTTAATCAAACAGCTCTGCAGCACTCATTCCTCATCTTTGCTGTCAAACAAGGCTGCAAACAAACCTTGTGTTGGGTGTCCTGAGATAAGAAGATAAGGGTCTTTGGCTGGCAAAAACAGCTGTAAGAAGAAGTGATGCTGAGAAATTTTCTGAGACTAATTTTCTGAGACCAATACTCAAGTATCTTGCCTATAAATTATGAATTTGCAATCAAAGGACTCTGTTCAGCAGACAAAGCTTCCAACACACAATTACTGCTCACAGAAATTGCAACACTTGTATCTGGATGGAGAGTGACAGAGTTATATTTTCATGACACTGAAGAAGTGAAATTGGTCTCGGAGCTCTTGCTGCATAAAGAACAGAGGTAATCTCACACAGCTTTTTGGTCTGTCATCTGCTTTTAATATTGATTTTCTCTTCTTGTTCTCACAACAACACTACCAGTTTTCCTTCTGGCAGGCCCTCTGGCAGGAGCCCTGGCCCCTCTGAAGTGAGCTGCAGCTTTGGCACTGTCACCAGTGACAGTGTGGTGTCAGCTTCTATCCCTTTGTGTTTATAATGGAGCTTAAAATGATCACAGCTTTTCGATATGTTTGGACAGTAACTTCACACTGGTTTTTTTTTTCAGAGGAATTTTTTTTTTCATGCTAATCAACAGAAGCTAAATTCACATATGCTATTACTCTACCCTAAGCAATAATTTTATGGCAGCCATAAATCCACCCTCTGTATTCTTCTAAGGCTGATAGTTATTGGAGAGAGTTCTGTGAATATCTTAGAGTACTTCTAGTTTGCCATTAGTTAAGCCTAACTTACAGTGCTACTTTTTTGAAACAAGCTGTGTTTAGTATGAACTGTTTTATGTTTCGTATCAAATGCTTGGAATTTATGCAGCAGAGCCTTCCCACCTTGTATATAACAGAAAAGAGAAGTAGCAATTTTACCTCATGTTAAACAATACAGATTTACTCTGCCTTGTATCTGTGTAGGCTGCAGTAAAGGTGCAGTTTTTTCTATGGAAAAGCCTTACTGAATTGAAGATGGAGGAAGTCAGTAAGACTCCATAGAAATTTAGCAGCTAATATGTTTGAATGGAGAATTACATCCTTGTTGCAGTTGATCTAAGCATTCTGTAGAAAGCTCTTCATTACCTATTAAACACCACAGGAATTTCCCATAAATTCTGGTTTTGAGCTATTGGGACTGGGTGTAGGTCCTAAGGGTTAGGAAGCATCATGCATTTATTGGATGACTATGACTTATCATTCAGTCTGCCTTACATAGTTGTGAAGCCTCTGGGACTACAAGGCAATCTAAAACCTGAACTGCATTATGGTGGTGTGCTTACCCAGCACAACCACTGTAATGGTGGAGATTCATTGCAGCTTTACCTTGCTAGAAGGGAGAAGAGAAATGGGATCCTCATTCTTCTTTTTAACTCAAATTCAGCAATGCAATCCACGCTATATGGCATAGCTACACCGCTGCAACACTGAATACTGTTTAGGGGTCAGCAAATATTATTAGATTGGTGGGTTTTAATACATACTGCAGTGTAAATGGTGGAATTGTGTCTGCCTGTGGGCTGCAGAAGGAAATCCTACTGTACACTCAAGATTGCACTCTTATGAATGACACTGAGTCTACACAATTCAGGTATCATAGCAACCTCTGTGAGTCATGATCTTTGTTTCTCTGTGACTTGTTTGTGTAAAACCTGCTGCTAGTGTGGGGCCTGCACTTTCTTTCACTGCAGTGAAGGACTGCAGAAGTGGTCCCACCAGCTCCAGTGTGAGTCAAGGGGGAAGGACTATCTACTTTTGTACTGAGTTCTCCATGGCAGGAACTGCTTTGTGCTAGGTGCCTGTACAGGCATTCACACCCCAAGTTTTCTGACAATTATGCAGTTTCAATAACGAAAAGGCTTAGTTTTCAAATAGCACAGAAGATAAAGAAATATTACTTAAAGCAATCCTTCCAAAATGTGATTTTCTAAGAAAAAGAAAAACTTAAGGAGCTATTGTGCCCACACAGAGTAATGCTGTGTGGCTGGCCCTCCTCTGTGCTCACCAGGTCATGCTGGGAGCACCACTGAGAAAAAGGTGGCTGAGGAGAAAGTAAATTTTTCTAGTGCCTGGCAGTAAGCAATTTTCTTTGCTTAAGCTCACTCCATATTCTCAGATTGGAGAAGGGAATCTCAGGTCTACAGCTTGCTCCACTTCCTCCCTCTCTACCATTTGCAGTACGATTAAGGAACAGATACTTGACTCCGGACCAGGCCCACCAAGCAAGCGAAAGGGTAAGATCAACATAGCGAGGATTTTTCACACTCGGCTTTGGCAGGTAAACAGAAAGAAGGTGGTGCTGGAATTTGCTCTTATGTAGGAACACAGAAAGACAATGCTGTGTAGAATAACTGCACAGTGAGTCCTTGGCCTTATAATGTTTAGTCAAGCTATTGTTTCCTTTCAGCCCTGAAACTTCTGTGCAAGGGAAAATGCTTTCATTAACAGTTTCCCTATGAAAAGATAATCTACCACAGTGTCAAATATTGCAGAGAGAACAAGGAGAGAAAGACTGAATCATCACTATGACCAAGGAGAACAAGACTGGCTAGCCATAAATTTCTACTTATTTCATTTTCTCTGCTGTCATTATTATTAGCTCATGCATCTTTTCAAAATGGAAAATGACTAGTTCTTAAAGCCATGGCAGTTAGTTGGTATTTGCCTGAAAAGAAGTACATCTATTAAATGCTTGAAATTCCGTATAGGGCAATAAAAACATACTGACTTTTGTAAAATAAAACAGAAGGATTGAATTACTATCTTGAGTATTACATTAAATATGTCATGAAATTTTATAAGCCAGTAGAGCCTTTATAAATTTAAATTACCAATTCTGATATATGGCAACATAAATACCAGTGCAAAGTCAAAGTTAGTGCTAACTTAAAAGCTCATAAACTTACGAGTCCAAAAGGGCTGTAGATAGCAAGAAGCCTCAGAGTTGTACATCCTCCTCTAGAGGAGGAGTGTATTTTGGTTGCTGTCAGCCTGAACATTTTTAATCTTGATTTAAAATGCCACCTTTTGATAATAACCTAAATTTTATACTGCAGACAGTAGAGCTAAATCACAGGAGTTCAGAAATGAACTGTAAGGATGAAGATCAGACCTAAAATATCATGCTAGGTGAAAAAAAAATATTTCATATCACAGCTACAGAACCCCCAAAAAAATGTAGATGTTCTTGTCAGTATTACAGGAAGGCTTCCCCTGTGCATTCTTGTGCAGAGGTACGTGGTGGCTCCATGTGTGCATACATTAATCTCAGTTCCAGGATTTCAGGCCAGTTGGCCTGTGAGAAGTTAAACATTAGTCCTGGCACTATACAGTGTGCAAGCCACCTCCACACTTTACACTTTCATTTGTGGTATTAACAGAGTGGCCAAAGACGTGAGTAACACAGTGGTTGTGCCTGAACTGAGTGTTTTATTTCCAGTGAAATATTTCACTGTTGAGCACTCTGGTGTGGTCACAGCTCCATTTCTCAGCAGTTCTTTCTCCATCACCCCAATGTGAAACTGGTAAAAGAAACATTTTGCTCACTACAATTTTATCTACATGAGGTTGTCTGTTAATACATGCTGCATCAGTTATAGTTGTTGAATATTGTAGATAGCTGTGGCAGGTAAGGTGCAGTTCCTTACAGTCTGAACTACAAGGTAGGGATATCCTGAGGAAGTAGTACAGGTGGCAGAAGTCTCCAGAGAGGAACGTGTGCCTTTCCTGACTTTGATGGGAATTTTTTCATTCTGGAATTACAGGTGCACTATCCAGAGAAAACTAATGCTGTGTAACCAGATGTCTGCTGGAAGTACAACACAGCAGAAAGGGGACAGTCCAGGAGGTTTCTGGAATGTGTGGATGACAACTTCCTGTTGCAGCTGGTAAGTGAACCTACCAGGGGTAGTGCCCCACTAGACCTGCTGTTTACAAATAGGGAAGG
>JAAGNO010020147.1:0-10758 GCA_033439905.1 Ceryle rudis
GTTCAAGAGGGACATAGAATTGCTTGAGAGAGTCCAGCACAGAGCCACAAAGATGATTAAGGGAGTGGAGCATCTCTCTTATGAAGAAAGACTGAGGGAGCTGGGGCTCTTTAGCTTGGAGAAAAGGAGATGAGGCTCTTCTCAGTGATGCCTGATGAAAGGACAAGGGGCAATGGGTAGCAGCTGAGGCAGAGGAAGTTCCACATAAACATAAGGAGGAATTTTTTCCACTGTGAGGGTGACAGAGCACTGGAACAGGCTGCCCAGGTCTCCCCCTCTGGCGATACTCAAAACCCACCTCGACAAGTTTCTGTGTGATCTGGTATAGGTGATCCTGCTCTGGCAGGGGGTTTGGACTGGATCATCTTTTGAGGTCCCTTCCAGCCCCTGACATTCAGTGAAAAAAAAAAAAACCACACCAACACTAAAAACAAGACACCCAAAAAAAACCAACCACACTACCAAAACACATCAAAAGAAATCTGGAACAGTTTGCTTTGTTGAGCCTTGAAAGTACTCTGACAAAAGGCATACTGACAAAAGGTTAAAGACAGCAACAGGAATTTTATAGTCATTACACTTTGAACCCTGGGGTGTGATGTATTTCAATCAAGGTTTCATTCAATCTCACTCAACCCCAATTCATCACCCCTAGGTTCAGTCTAACTCAATCCCAATTTAGACAGGTTAAGTTCTTTTGCTTATCACCAGGAAGTCCTGTAAGAGTAGATACAATCAGCTTTTCTTGGTAAAGTGAAAATTGACCCTTTCCACGCAAGAAGACAAGATCCACCCCAACCAGCCTGAAAGACTCTGAAAATAAGCCCCCCAAAAAGGACACAAGGAGTAAACAGTGGTTTGGGCACTGGGAAAGCTCCATCTGCAAGGTCAAAAGACTCCCTGTATCTAAGAATCTATCCAAGCATATATTCTTGGATAGGTAGAGTGTTTTACAACATACAGAAGAGAGACTGTTTTCTACATATTCTCTGGAAAGCATTTTATTCTTAATTTTGTCGTTTCTCCCCTAGTTTCACTATCCCTTCTTCCTTTTATGGATTTGTTTTGGTTCTACCCAGAAAAGGAAGTATCCTTGTAACGGACTAAAATCATTAAAGAATCACAATATTTGTGTTTCTGAAGGAGGAAGGAGATGGGAGATGACTTCAGCCCAACAACTGTTGAAGGAAATTGTGGAAGTTGTGCTGGATGTAGTGTTGTGATTTTCCAGTATACTACTATCTTTTTGGAAAAGAAAGTTAAAAAGTAGCTAGTGACACACAATTAAGTTTTCATTGATATCATTAATGTTCTACTCTTCAGGTTACTCATTTCTGGCTTTGCTTAATCTGACTAACATCAAGTGTGCTATGTGTAAGCATACAACAATAAATCTATTTAAAACAAAACATGCATCCAAAAGAATTGTCTCATACGATAAAAATATCAGTCAGTTATTACAGTAAAAAAGTCTTTTTCCTTAGTTAACTTTTTAATGTATGCCTCATTATTTCTTCATGCTGATTACTCAGTGGAAGAGTTCGATTCTATTTAAGGCTGTGGAAAAGGTCACAGACAAAAGAGAGCTCAAGTCTCTCATTTTAAAAGAGGACTACCACACTAGTGTTAACATTTGCTTTGGATATCAAATCATTGTGAGCAGTGTGAATGAAAGAGTATTGAGAAGCTATTGATCTTGGAAGAAGGATGTACACCTGTAATGATTTTTTTTTTTTTTTGACAAGTTTATCAGCTACCCACTGCAGAAAAGAGAAATGGCACTTTCTTGTACATGACATCCAGAAGTAAAAATAGTCATAATAGCTTTTTCTTTTAACTTGCATGTTCTAATAATTGAAACTGATGCAAAGTAAGCAATTACTATAAACAAAACATTTCAATAAAAAAATTACACCAACACAGGACAAGAATGATTTCTGGCTTTGGTCAGCTGGTTGATTACTTTTGATGGGGGAATTGAAAACACTGTCAGAGGGATTTTAGCTGCATTTTCACAATTGGCCATAGTTCACTAGACAGACAGTCATTTTTAAATGCAAATATTACCACAGCTTTCAAGGAATGGTACCAAATCATGTTTCCTAACAGACAATAAAGGTCAAGACATGAAGTTTGTTGCCTGGACCCATTTATAACATTTAATAGAACTGTTCAAATAAGCAATGCATTTATTGTAATTCATATATGATTTTTATATATATATGATTATATATATATGATTTGTTGAGAGATATTTCATAGCTTGTACAAGTGCTTATCATTTACATATGAGAGCTTTCACAGACTGTAGAGAAAGCTCAGGCAGGTAAAAGTCTTCCAAATTAGACACTGACAGACAAAAGTGTTACTTGCATCACCCCAAAACCATTCATCTTTTCCACATCTTGCCCATGTCACCTATAAGCGGGAGCCAACAGAGAATGGAAGAACAGGAAGACCTCTGCACCCATGAGAGCCAAGGCATGAAACAGCATTTAAAATAGAATTTGCTTAGTATTTTAAAGTAGTATCTAAGGTTTCATAGATGCTATGGTATTAAAATATGACTGATAGCATATAGTTACTGTCCAACCTAAGAATGCAGTTAAACTGAAGATACTTATGTAAAAATGGAATCCTAATGCATTTTAGATTCTACCTTTAGATTTATTGATGAAACACAGATACCCGGGAAATGATGCTTCACACATCCCAACACATAAGGAATACAAGAAAGTTTGCGATGTCTAAACATCAAAAGCCATGGTCTCCTGATGGAAGTGATGTATTATGATGTTTTGTTTTCTTTAAACTAAATCATCTTCTTTGTTGCCTTTTTAAGCTTTTAAATATCTGCAAATGACAACTTTGTTCAGCTGTTCACTGCAGATTCATTTCAGTCCAATTACTTCTTTTCTTAACTGATCTAAAAATATACCTGCTGCTCCAGGCTATTTTACAAACTGAACAACCAGATAAGCAACATATTTCACTTTTACAAAAGTACTACCCTTAAGAAAATTGTACAGTTCAGTTCATAGAATCAAAAAAGTTGTACTAAGTGATTAAAAAGCACATAGATGTTTATGAACTCTGCAGAGTTTGAGAACATAGAAGGTAGTTGACAAAAATGTTGGATCATAACTACCATCCAGGGAACAACATGACACGGGATGGTGGAAGAAAGATTTTGTTAGAGGCTTCTTCCAGTGACTCATTTAGGTAGAAAAGAATAGAGTTTCTCTGTATTACTTATGTGTGCCTCAGATTTCACCTGGTACAAGGAACATTTTCTGTAATCTGCCCACAATGCCTTTATTCAAGGGATTGCTCCCTGTTTCCTTTTCCCATGGCTTCCCCCTGAAGCACATCCTCAAAATGTACACCTGGTTCAGATGTGGAAGGGAAAAATGACAGTGTAATACAGCTACTAATGGTAGTTTTACAAAGTGGTAAGAAAACTAGATGTATTAAATATGTGATAAGTAAAAAAACCCCAAAATATATTAATACAAACCTAAATAAGCAGATGATGAAAATATCAGCTCAGTGATGTGTAGACATAAGGGAAAAAAATCAGCTTTGAAAAATTGAGTTTTCACTTCTAGGTTTATTCTGTGTTTACAGTTTCCTATAAAAAGCCTCCTACAGGGAATGGCATTTATAAACTTGCATTAGTTTAGGAGAACCTATCATACAGCTGTGGTATTTTTGCTTTCTAAACATCTATCATACCATTCTTCAAAATGTAAGTTTTCCTTAGTATGTAGAATGTAGCATGTTACAAAGACTATTGGAAGTTTGAGGATGAAGAAAATCTTTTGACAACCCTTGCAAAATGGCCACAATTCCTCAATTTTGTTTGTTAGCAGAGATAAAATGTTGTATTTGCACAAGACAATGGATACCTGAGGACAAAATTAAGTAGCCTGTTACCTGCACTGCAAGCCAGCTTTCTGATCCCTTTTATGGCCTTCATCTTTCAATATATTCAATGTTCAATACATTCAATCTGTTGTTGCAGTATAATTCATATGTGTTGGCTTTATTGTTCTCTGACGCTTTCTTTTCCCTTCCTTTATATATTCTTCCTCTGTCATCCTAAGGCCACCTTCACAGCTGTGTCTTTCACTGTGCCACAAGACCCACTTTTTTTTTTCCTGTGATTCGTTTATTTTAGCTTTTTTCAGATAGTAACAGCATATTCCTATTTTATATAGGAAACTCACCACAAAACAGATTATTACATTTTCTGCTGAGGGCAGCAGATCCTTCTTTGGCCTAATACATTTTTTCTTTTAATACAGCCTTCATTCTTATTTTCCTCTGAGATAATACATTTACATCTATATTTCATTATGCAGTTAATTTGAATTTTGGGGATTCTTTAGGTTTGTCGCAGTGGGTATCGCTTCTCATTTCATGTTTAGAGAATGAAGTGACAGACCTAACATAAATCACTAATTGTTTCTGTTTATGCCTTCCAAAATAACAAGGGGGAGCCATTTAAATAATAGTAAGGAGCTTTTCTGAGCAAATATCCACAACTACTGTTAACTCATCAGATCCAAGCATCTCACTGAAGTCACAGGTATATGGGCTAATTTCATTGAGATAAGACATTCACAATGGAGTATATCTTTATTTACAAGGAACATACAAACCCCCATTTCTTCACCATGCAGGAGGAATTAAAAAGAAACAAAAAGTTTTTTTCTCACATCTTCAGCTTTTTCCATTAGTTAATATCTAATCCTTAACATTGAAACCCAAAGTTTCTCTCAGAGGTTCTGGATTCTGTAGCTGTACTTTTAATTTTCTCCTCTCCTTTTTTATTCCATTTTACTCTTACCCACAATTTCTTACACCTCTACAGCAAAGTGCATCTGCCTATGTAGTCCCACTTTCTGAATGATCTGACCATACCACAGCTGAATGGCGGCACATGTAGTTTAGGTTGGAACCGGCTGCTGTTTAATGAAAAGTGGGGTTTCCCCCACCATAATAGACAAGTGACAGCATTGGCACATGCTGACTTTAACACCTTTTGCCCAAAACAAACAAAAAAACAGCAATGATTTGGAACTTGTAGATTAGATTTACAAGAGGATAACAAAGCTTTTTAGTCTTGACATGAAACAGTGCAAATATGGGAAGATAAATTCAGCTTTATCCTCTGCCAGATACTCTAATACAAATTCATTACATCATTAGCCCATCAACATCAGAAAGCTGATAAGAAGCCTTACTGCTTGCATTGCAGTAATAGCATGGACCTTTTTTTACCACCATGAATAATGGGAACATAACTGCTGTACTAATTCACTGAAAGAATCATTAAAATATTTTGTAAGCTTGGCTAAAAGTACCATTTACCTTCTTGATTCAAGGACCACAAGACTGATGTTTAGAAGTATATGTTGGCCAGAGACAATATTCTAGAGCCATAACCCAACTTTTTTTAGAAGTGTTTTCTGTGTTTGGTACCACCAAGTTTCTTGCTGCTGTAAGGTACTAAAGACCTCTGTAAAAAGTTCTCTTAGCAAAATACCTTTAAGTCAATTGAAAAATGCTTATGGTTTCTGGTATTATTTCAACCACTAACAAAACACATATACATTTCCATTTATCAGCTCTATGGCAATAGTGGGTATTTTACTCATTAAACTCCAAATCAAAAATTCGTCAGTTGTTAAACTACAGCTCCTTGACATTTACCAATGTCATCCAGGACTCCCTAGTCCTCTTCTATCCAACCTGAAAACACATAAGAAAATGTGCTTTACTGAATGACCTTGGATTTAAGGATAACATGACAACAGATTAACCCTTAGGCTATTTGAGATGAGATTATTAGCAAACACTCTTCCCATCAGAGGAAAAAAAAGCAGATTTTCTTTAAGCAACACTCCATTTAAGAAAAATTAGTGCACCTGCAACCTGAGCATGTTCCAAAAAAAGATATCACTACAGACCAATACAGTCAACATATCCTGCTTCAGTGATAAAAATGTTATATTCAAGCTTCCTCCCAGACCTTTAGTTATTAATCTTTCAGAATAAATTTTAAATGTATTTCTCCTATTCATCATACTGGGAAAAAATAATTAAAAAGACTGGCCACACACACCTACAGTAATTTTTTCATCACCATACACACAAAAACACAACCACAGCGAAGAGTACTAACTAAAAGAAAAAGAGAGGAAAGCCAAGTGAGATAGAGATCAGTTTTAAGTTAACAAACAATGAGCTTTTGGGAACTCAGTCTAGAGAATGGACACCTCCCAACATGTTTTTAGAATGCTTCTGCCTTAGGTAACAAATACATTATGTTCATTACCTACTTGAATTTCCACCCAGGAAACACTGGCAGAACTCTCTTGTTCCCAAGAATGTGATATGGGAACTACTAGGAATTTATCAGCTTACTAAACATGCTTGTACCAATAAGTTCTTTTAACATCTGTTGTAAGCCAAAACCCTCACAATGCCTCATTAAGGTGCTTCAGCTTCATTACACTTTTGTATACGAGGCTGAGTTTTCAAGTAGCAACTGTGCCTAGAAACTCCATACAAACTAAAAGCAATCCAAGTAACACAGAACATTGATTTTAAAAAAGTCACCAGATTTCATGTGATAATATTTTAGAAGAAAAACACTGTACTTTTGTAGAAATACTAAAAAGATGAGCAACATGAATCCAAATATGACATTTCTGCTATGAAGCATGATATATCCTACAGTATTTGTGACTAAAGTCCTACAGAGCAAAAACCAAATCACACCCATGAGAAGATGACCCTCCCACTGACAGCAGAGACCAATTTTCTCTGTCTCTGCCACCTGATATTTATTGATTTTTTACCAAATCCCTTCTAGGTATGGCAAGAGTTTTGTTCTATAAATACATAGAAGTAGCACTCCAAAAATTAATCAAAGCGTGCGTTACTCAATGCCAGGCTACTTTCAACAACCACATAACATCTCTTCTGCACTGTAGCAGAGTTACTTGCTACTACACAGATGAGGAAAAAGCCTCAGGAGTTGTTGACCATTTCTGATGGCTTGACCTTGCAGAGGATGTTCTGCAGGTCTGTTTCAGCAGCAGAGTTAGAGTACTAACATAGTCCATAGGACAAGATTTTGAACAGAACTTCAGCTTGCCCCTGGTGTTTTGCTGTCAACCTGGCACAGTTTTTGGCATATTGGAACAAGCCCTACCCAGCACAATGCACATACATAACTCAGAGATAGCATATCTATGCCAAGATCCATTCCCAGTTGGCAGCATAGACAGGCTGCACTAGATTTGGCTTCCTCCCAGGCTATCCCAGACAACTTTACACACTAAAGCATATCTTTATGTCCTCGCGCCAAGTCCCAGGTTTTCATGCCACAAAGCCATGTTATCACTTCAGAGGCTTTGAACTCAGCATTTCTGCGCTGGATTATGTTTTAGAGGCACAGAGGCTCTGCAAGGGGCTTGCAAGAGACTTATGGCAAATACTACATTATGCAAATACCTCTACACTGTGGTACTTGGCCTCAGTTCCCCAAGACAGTTCCTGGCTCCATTTCACCTCGAACAGGCATAGGCTTAGATTTCTTCAGCATTGCAACAGAAAAGCAAATAAGTCAAACTCCTCTTTCAGTGATGCTGCCCTCATTCCCCACACCAGCTTTTACCTACACCTTCAACATATATAAGGGACAACAGACACTCTGTTATTGCTCATAATTCCTCCTGCAGCAGCTGTGCCATGAACTTCTTTGGCAGGTCTCAAGTGAACTGTTGCAATTTTGCACTGACCCGTGCAATTTCCTTTGCTACTGCCATCAAAACAGCTTATCTGGCTCCTGAAGGAAGAAATGCATATGTTTGTTTTGTCCTTTTCTCCATCAGTTGAGTTTTTAAGCTGTTGAAGCACTCAAAACCACATAACACACTGAACTAATTTACTAAAAGCCTTAAGGCACAACCTCAGCATATGTAAGAAATCTGCCTATAAGAAAACAGCTTCACCACCTGCAAAACAGAAGTGTCTATTGTACCAAAGAAAAAACAGAGTATGCTCCAGTTACATGCTTCTACTGGGATTAAGCGCAGCTACAGGCCAGTCAATACTTAAAAACGCCAGCATAGAAAGTGCATGAAGGGTTAGAGTGCTTCCTCCTTTTAATACAAAAACTTTAAAAGAAAAATGGTTTCCTTTTTCCTGCCACCAGTGTCTGAAAACTTTGTCCGAAAGCAAAGGGAGGCAAACACCCCACACACACACACACCCCCCACAAAACTATCACCAAACACTCATACAAAAGAAAACCTGCCATACATCTTCAAAAAGCATAAACAAAGCTTGAAACTTAAATCAACATGTTTGAGGAAACACGTTTAGCTGAAAACCTCTCCAGTGTCAGTTTAGTCTCTGACAAGTTCTTCTCCACCTAGCACCAGCTAAAGATGTAAGGTTTCTGACTAGACAGACATCTCTTGCTGGTAACAGTGGAAGAGGGGAAGATGCACTCACTCCACCTCTTCTAGCACATCTGACTGAACCAGTCACAGCTTGGCATTACTGGGACATTGACTTAATTTAAAACAATATTGATTTTATACCATTTTTCACAGCTCCAGTTAAGGGCTTGTTTTTCTAGGTTCTGCCAAGAACACAGCTCTGCTTTCTAAATTAAGCAGTTTTATAGCACTCTGCTATAATAATACAGGTTCTTAACACTGATCACTGTAAAAGAAAGAATAATGTGCTGTTAAATACCAGATGGAGAGGAATAGGAATGCACAGAACACACAAACCAAACCATTTTACTGGAAAGTGCAGAGGGCAGCTGCTAATGCCAGCCCTGCCTAGTGCCCAGAAACTCCACCCCCAGAGCTCCCCAGCAGCAGCACAGCCCCATCACTGCTACCACAGGCAGAGCAGGTAAGCTAAAGTGCTTACTCTTACACAGTGCCATACAAATGTGCAATTACATGTCTGTTGGTGCTTTGACAGAAAAAGCCTACCCACTTCTGACCAGTGTCCAGTCATTGCCAAATACTTGCACATTATCAGCCTAGCTACTAACAGAAAGGTCATTTCTGTTTAACAAAGATAAAACCAAAGCTGTTTAAGCACAAGTGAAGGTAAATGACGAAACAAATATACCTTTTCTCTTGCTAAACCCAGCCAGGAAAATAAAAGACCTCTGTAGCAGCATGATTTATAGATCACTTTTCCTTGCTTTTCTTGGGGGAAAACCAGAAATAGCCACAAATAGATTTACAGACAGACTAATCCATTTAAATGTTAAATTGTGATCCAATCTAGCATGAGCTAGAACATTAGAGTCTAAGCCTTCCTACCTATTGACACCCCACACAGCAAAATCTTTGTACTGTAATAAAATTTATTTGCCTCTTCCCTTTCCCTGAGGAGTTCTGCCATAACTGTTCTAATCAGGAAGTCTTGGATGAGCAAGCTTCATCAATCGTCTTGCTTCGTTGAGGAGTTAGACTCCAGTTCAGAAAACAAAAATGCAGAACACAGGTCTCTAATATTTAGACCAGAAGTCATTAGTCCTGGCAATGACGTATACAGATAAAAATTGTAAATTATAATAAATCAGTAGAGCATGTAAGCAAAAAAACACATCACTATAAAGCCAAGAGCCTCAGCACATTCTTGAATAGTTTGCTTAAGTAGTTTTATGAAATCATCCTTTCAGCTGTTGGAGGATGTAGTAACTTGGCATAAGTGGCAGCCTATTTAGGTAGGATGAAGAATTAGTAACCCCAGACAGAAGATACACCCTTTCAACAAGTAAACCTTACAATTCTCTTAGCGTTTCCTATTAAATTTTATTCCTGTGGCAAAGTTTAAGCATTCCTCTCCACTGCCCTTATGGTTGCCATTTTGCCTTGTGTCACCTGTCTGTGAGAGTAAATGTCTTGCCCAAAGAGACACTACTTCTGTCAAGTCCCATGCTGGCACTTCCTTCAAAAAAAACCAAACAATAATAAAATATGTATATATGCATTGATACTTCACAGCTACCTTGAAAACTCACCCTCAGAGAGGTTATTTTAAGTAAATAAACATTAATTAAAATGTAATACAGGTAGTTTCAAAAGTCTTATATGACTGGACAGAAAAATTAAAAACATCTTCCTTTCCTTCAATCCAGTTCAAGAGGTTTCTCTTCTTGTTCCAGCTACCTTAAAAGGTATTTTGAAGTTACACCTGCACACAGTCCACCTCACTACTCACTGCTCCCAAAAATTTTAATATCACCATGCATAATTGAGCGTAAAGATCTCTCATTTTGGCAGGAAACAATCTGTAGCTGTCCTGAAAGTTACTAAGCTAGAAATAAACCATTTACATTCTGCAGGGTTACACAAGTGAAATAAACAGAATCCCCTTATCCATCTCAAAATGGCAAAACAGACACACATGCAATTAGTGCTGCCTAGTTTTCATTGCTCTTAAGTGAAGCTGCACAGTGGTAAACAAATCCTCAGGGATACAGATGTGTTTCGAGTGACTGATACCAAGTTACCATGAAAACTTATCTGCATTGCTTTGTAAACATATCTACTGTAAACACACATCAAAGATGTTCTCAACTAATAGTTCTATTAGAAGATGAATATGCAAGACTTGGACAGGCTGGAGAGCTGGGCAGAGCAGAACCTAATGAGGTTTAACAAGGATAAGTGCAGAGCCCTGCATCTGGGGAAGAATAATAAAGTACAC
>JAAGNO010020149.1:0-22095 GCA_033439905.1 Ceryle rudis
GGCCTGAAGTTGCACCAGGGGAGGTTTAGGTTGGATATTAGGAAGAATTTCTTTACTGAAAGAGTAGTCAGGTGCTGGAACGGGCTGCCCAGACAGGTGGTGGAGTCACCATCTCCCTAAGTATTCAAAAATGTGTAGATGAGGCACTTCAGGACATGCTTTAGGGGGATCATGAGTTGTGTGGGGTTTTTTTGTTTTGTTTCTTTGTTTTTTGTTGGTTTTTTGTTTGTCTGTTTTTGTTGGTTTTTTGTTTGGGTTTTTTTGTTGTTTTTTTTGTTTGTTTTTTGTTTGGTTTGGTTTGTTTTTTGGTTAATTTGGTTTTTTGGTTAATGGTTGGACATGGCAATCTTAGGTCTTTGCCAACAGTGAACGATTCTGTGATTCTTTTTTATTGTAGGTCTTAATGTTCTGAATTTTCTGATTCGGTGATTTGTTTGTTTGTTTGTTTGTTTTGATTTTTTTTTCTTGTTTATGTGTGAGATTTGGAGTTTGACTAGATTACATTGTACACATATATAATTCCTGTAAAAGAGGTAGATTAGCACAGAGTCAGAATTACACTATGAGGAGCTGAGCCCAGATGAAGTAGTGTAGGTTTCTGTTAGTGTTTTCTAGATAATTTTACCAGTGTATTCTTGTGCTGCCTTCACAGCATACAAATGCATTATTATTGTGCTTTGTGACATGGCTACGTGACACGTGAAGATCGTTGCTTTTCCTCTTTTCTCCAAAGAATTTTGAGAATACTTAATCTTTGCTTTTATGGCCATTTCGGTCAGTGTGCACGTTACTAGATATTTACCCTGCATAAGGTTAGGGAATGCAAAATACTGGAATATTGAGTACTGTGGAAATAGGCCGAACTCACTGCGTAAAATTCCTTGAGAAGCAAATACCAGCATCACCCTCAGGTTAAATATGCTTTTGTTAAACCTTGTGGCTGAAGAGACAGACTTCAGAATGCAGTTCCAAGCTTTCTTTCCCAATCTAGCTATGCCCACTTTACAGTTGAAGAAGCATCTACTGGGGAAAATGAGAAGGAAAAAGAGAAAACAAGCAAGGAGAGTCCACTACAGCAAGCTATGAATTCAGATGTAAAGAGAGAGAGAGAGTGGTTAAACCAGTCTGGAACAGAGACAGCTGCTAGAGAGCGTGCTGATGTTACGAAATCTGTATTGGAAGATTTCTCCGAGTCATTTGCTCTGGAATTAGTTGAGGATGTTGCCTTTAAACAGTGAGACTATGTCTGGGAATACCCTGGCTGAAACTCTTCTAGTACTTAGGGTCTTAGGTTAGTTCTGCTGCTTGGAGGTCTGATTAATGCTTACTATGTGGATTCTCTGTTGCTTTATAGCAATAGTTTTGTTGTTCTGGTATGTCTAGCTGCCTGCGTTTGATTCAGTTGTGCACATTCAGTGGCTCTGTGCTGTACAGAAAACTCATAGAAACTGAAAGTTTATTACACTTTCGTAAGAAAATGTAGGCAAACAGGTCAGTGCTTGACAGCTGCAGGACTGTGAATATAATGAATGGTACTATGAAGGCAGAGTGTAGATAGAGAGGAAGATAGGTCAGTAGGATATCAGCAAGCACAGGCACAGACTATTCTATAGTGGCAAGACAATATTTTTGCAAGTAATGTCTTGGACAAGTAGTAGGGAGAGTCTTACCTGAATAACTGGAAGTATGAGAAGTGAGTCATATTATGTAGTGTGACTAGAAGCACATGCAGTGTTAATACCGTAACACTGTTTTCCTTTGTGTCTTCAGTAAATTCATGAGCAATCATAGAATGCCTTGGGTTGGGAGGGGCCTCTAAAGATCATCTACTCCAAGCCCCCTGCAGTGAACAGGGACATCCTCAGCAACTAGATTAGGTCACTTGGAACCTTGTCAAGCCTGACCTTGAATGTCTCCAGGGATGGGGCCTCCACCACCTCCCTGGTCAACCTGGTCCAGTTGTTCCACCACCCTCATAGTAAAGGAACTTCTTCCTAACGTCCAGTCTAAATCTGCCCTTCTCTAGTTTAGAACCATTGCCTCTAGTCCTGTTGCTACAACAATGAATGATCAGGCCAGGTGTTGATATTTGGCATGGTTAGCAATTTAAGAGAAAAGACATGGTGCAGGGCTAACACTCAAGGTTTTCAGCGGTGACAATAGAGACTTTGACATAGGGCAGTAGAAGGGCCCTAGGAGAAGGGTCTGTTCTGCTTTTGTGCCTACTATTCTCCATAACTCCATTTAAACCCTTTGCAAACGCTCCACTTAAACTTCTCTAGCAACAGCTGCATTGCACTGCAAGATTGCCCTTCGTGTGGTCATATTCTGCCATTTAGGCTGTGGTGTACTCGGTGATGTGCCAGGGGTAGTGTGTTCTGGGTGTATGTCCAGCCGAGCTCCAGCCCACATATGATGGTTTACAATATGAAAGGTAGACAGAGGAGTTAAGTAAGCAGAGGTTGTCCAGATGAGCACTAAGTTCAGGTTTTCAAGATATTTCTTCAAGGTCTTGAGGCAGTTTGTTTGCAATGGGTGTCATTTTAATCACATGGAATTTGAAGCTAAGGTGCTGGTCAAGTTTTTGCAATTCCTGTGCCTAAAAACCTATCCTGATAGGAAATTTATCTTTGCAGATGGAAATATCAATGAGATGAATGAGACAAAAAAGGTCTACAGATAAATTTCTTACTGGTTTAGATGCAGTAAAAAAAAAACCAACAAAACCAAACAAACAACAAAACAAAACAAAACACCCACAAACAAACAAAAAAACCCCCAACACAACAAAATCACCAGAATTTGAGATGTGGTCAAGATAATAGAAATGTTTCTAAAAGGACTTAAAATTCCTTTCACATACATCATGTGTAAAACCAAGCGGCTGTGATTAAACAAGCTCTTTGTGTGCAAAAGCCAGGGGATGACTGTTGCTAACTTGCTTTACACAGATTTTTTAGAAGAGCTATCAGTCACAGTGATCAAACTGTAAAACCAGAAAATATGAGCCACAGCAGAGATCTGAAAACCAGCCAGAGAAGGCACCCTGGATTTCATCAAAACCCAAAAGATGTCTGACTTCATGTCATGGCTTTGGGAGAACGATAAAACTGAAGCTGATGAACTGCTTGTGTTAATCATTTTATATTTGGTTTAGGTTTTAGTTTATTGTCAAAGTTTTTTTATTGCTTATTCTCAGTATGGGTTTAGTTTGTTTTTACTGAGACAGACTGTGTATTTATAGTCCATCAACTCCTGCCATTCTGTCTGGATAGTTCATGAAGAGGGAGAATGAAAAAAGCATGGCTATGTAGCCAGGATAGTATTGTATTATTTGAATGTTTATCTGAATCTGCTATTATTCTTCAGGCTGAACTGACAGCAGTTTCTCCTTTTCTCAAGCAAACCTCCTTTCTATATATATATATGTATATAAATATCTTGGGAGGAGAGTGGGCAGTTTATGGAACTATTTCCCCTCTTTTGTAAAAAAAAAATAAATTAAAAAACCCTTCAGCTAGTGGCTTTACCTTCTATGGAAGCTTGGAGGCCTTGTTGTGTGCTTTAAAGAGTAGCAGTAGAAGCACCTTAATGCTGTATTCCTACTTTATGATGCGAACCCAAGCCAGATTCAGGAAAGATACCAGAGTAAGTAACAACATGTAAGAATCTTGTGGTCATGATGATATGTGAAAGGTTTGATAACAGCTGACTTAGTCCATTCCTCTCTGAAATAGTCCTTTTAAATCCTTCAGGGTTTTTGTGTCTCTGAATGCTCTCTTCTCCCTTTATTTACATTGTAGGAGATTCATCCTTTCCTCCTTTGCTTCACTTCTCCCTTTTTGCTTGTTTCCTACCTCAGAGCAGCAAATGCTTGAGAAAGCCAATGGTATTTAGATCTGCTAGGTGTGCACAGCCAGGAACTGTGTACTGGACCACTGAATGACTCCTGCAAAGTTCACTTTTAGAGTTGTATAAATTACCCAGGTCAGCAGAGACATAAGAATTTGGGTTCTTTGCTATCATTACTCACATTTTACATCAATATAGTTCCTTCATTTTAGTGGAAGGTTTAATATATGTCATAAAACTGGTGGAGGGTTAGATATTGCAGACTGAGAATTGTGTGATGCAAGTCAAAATTGTCTTTTCCTGCTGTGATCTCAAGAACACTGTGAACAGATTGAATTGCTCCTGTTTGCTTTCTGTCGCTCTGCTAACATGATGACATCCTGACCATATGAAAGCAAAGGCAGAATTCCTATGTATTTCAACAAGGTTAGGATTTCATTCACTGTGTTAGTTAGTCACGGACCTAGTGCTGGTTCTTACATGGCCCAAAAATGTCAAAAGATGTTTTCTGTGAATCATGCCTTTATTACATTACACAAGCAAGCCAGAACAGCTCTCAGGAGCTAGAAGGGTTTTAGTTCAAAGCCATGACAATCAGTTTCAGCTAATAAGCTGCCATCCTGGAAACCCCCAAAGCCTTCCAGAATGTCCTTTCTGCAAAGGAGACTTTCTAGTTTATCTAAGCCGTGTTAAGGTGGTATTTTTGTTGTTGCTTTTGGCAGATGGATTTGAAAATGTCATGTCTTCCAAATTTCTAAATGATACATCCAGTGTAGAATCACAGAATCTAATATGCCTGGGTAGAATGAACTTTGGAAGTATGAGAGGTTTTTTCCATCTAATTTCTTCAATTGTAATAGAATATTATGAAAGCATGTGGTAGGTTAATTAAATTAAGATAAGGAGTAGATGATCAGCTCTCTTACTAGTGATTCAAACTCTTAATTGAAAAGTAATGGGGAAGATGTCTCTTCCAGTCCAGAAGAAACAATTTTTAGAGAACATGTAGAGATACCTTAACACATTATCACATAGACAAAAGATACTCTGAGGCCAGTAAATCTCAGGAGGTCAGATGTTCATTCTGCAAAAAGCTGGCCATTCATGAAAGCCCATATCCCTCAATTCAAAGATAGTAGTAAAATCTCGGTAACCTTTACATCCTGGTGTGCTTGAGCAATAAGACTGGAGTTGTAGGAAAGGTTATATAAATGTGCTCAGAATTTACTTTCTTCTGGTTCTGCAATCCTGTCTGCTGGGATGGGAAACACTGTAATTTTCTGCCTCTTGCTATGATCTGACCTGCTGCTTTGTAGGACATAAGGCTGCGAGAGTAAGAGGTCTGTGCCTAATAAAACTCTTCTCGGAATACACTCTGAGAACTATTAGCTGTGTTTTGGAGAAAATTTCTGAAGTTCTTTCATCTGCTCAATAGTGTTCACTGATCCATGAAAAAACCTTCCTCCCAGGTTAAGATGTGAAAAGAAGTGACTGAGTGTGCACGCTTCCACTGACCCAGGGTAACTGGGGACTGAACTGCCGGCTTGAGGTCTTCATTGGCTCTGCCACAGGTCAGAGTTTAAGCATCTGCCAAAGTGAATTTGGGGTTGGTGTGAATATTGGTATTTGTCATTCGTTAGGCTTAAATCGTTTCATTGTCTGAACTGGAGTAAGAACAGCCAGATGCTTAAGCAGTGTAAAAAGCATTGCATTCCTGTGCTGGACAGTTTGTTCCATTAATGTAATTGAAACATCAGTATTAAATTTGTAGTGCATTTCTGAGCTGTTTTAAATGCAGAGTTATACACCTAAAGTTTTCACAACTCTGTGTAGAAATAATGTACTCAAATTATAATGGCCTTGCTCCAGAAGCACAGGCATTAGAATCTGATGATGAGGGTTTTGTTCTCAGCTTTGCCAGAGGTCTGTGACATTGGAGAACTTGCTTGACCCCACATTGCCAGAAATGCATAGGCACCTGTTCCCATGTTGTTTACATCCCTTTGGAGAATGTGATCTTTGGTGTCTTTTCCTTCAGTTTGCCTATCTGCAGAATGGAGATATTTCTGTAGGAGGCTTAACACTCATAAATACTCATGAGGAATTTTTGAGATGCTTGAATGAAAGGTGCTATGCAAAATCAAATCAGTATTATATACCCTGAGTGAAAAGAGCTCTGTGAATGCTGGTGCCTGAGAAGAATCATTAATGGTAGAAGGCATCTTAATGCACAAAAATGTATTGGAAATTAAAATAATGAAACTGAAAATAACAATTGAAATTGGAAATATTTTCAACAGTGAGAAGAATTAATTCTTAAAGTATCTTCTAAGGGCTGTGCTGTCTCTTAAAATCAAAACTATCTGAAATATCTAACTCAAGGAGGAGTTACAAGCTTGATACAGAAATCAGAATTTCCTTGGTTATATCACAGAATCACAGAATTGTTGGAGCTGGAAGGGATCTCTGGAGATCATCTAGTAGATCACTCCCTGCCCCCAAGCAGGTTTGTCTAGAGCACATTGCACAGGATTACATCCAGATAGGTTTTGAGTATCTGCAGAGAAGGAGACTCCACAACCACCCTGGGCAGCCTGTTCCAGTGCTTTGTCACCCTCACAGTACAGAAGCTTTTTATCATATTTAGGTGGAACCTCCTGTTTCAAGCCAGTGCCTGTTGTCCCTTGCCCTGTCACCAGGCACTGCTGAAGAGTCCAGCTCCATCCTCCTTGCACCCACCCATTAGATATTTATAGATAGTGATGAAATCTTTTCTCGGTCCTCTCTTCTTCAGGCTAAGCCCAGCTCTCAACCTTTCCTTTTAAGAAAGATGCTCGAGTCCCCCAGTCATCTTCATTGCCCTCTGCTGGACTCTCTCCAGTAGTTCCCCATCTCTCTAGAACTGGGGAGCTGGGAACTGGACACTATTCCAGATGTAGCCTCACCAGACCTCAATAGAGGGGGAGGATGACCTCCCATCACCTACTGGCCACACTCTTCTTAATGCACCCCAGATGCATACAGACAACAATGATACTTCCTGGACTAAAATATCCAGGCATATATATTATTTTTGTGAAACAGTCATATGTTTGTGGCTAAGTAGTGCTTTCCTCTAGAGGGATTTAAATTCCATCAAAGCTATTACTTTGAAATATATAATGTAAGCTCATTATTTAGACAAACATGATGGCCTACATGTTTATTTTAGGCAACTGTCTCCAGCTGTATTGATAAATAGATGTTGGAGAAATCGGATGTGGTTCTCCAGCGTGCAGCTCCTTGGATAAAGCTTAGATTGCATATGCACGGTGTAGTGAATGGAACAAATGTATCTTAAGTAGGAGGAAAATCCTGCAGACACACCATGCCTTTAATGCATTATTTGTGTGTGGCAGAAGTAGGGTTGGTATTGGTAAGCCTGCCTAGCAAAACTGAGTACCTTGTGGTGATGCCTGAGATAATACGGGCACCAGACATGTAATAGCTATTACTTGTGTAGTCTAGAGGAGCTGGTTCAGTTACATCCATGTAGGACTGGGTAATTTATGTGAACCCTGTGACTTCAAGAGCAGCTGTCACATTGTGAGCTGTAAGGAGCAAGCTTTAATGTACAATAGTGCATACAAGCAGTTTGGTAATATGCTTAACGGGTTGAACAAGGACTTAAAATATCCTGTGGCACGTGACTAGATAATCTTTGCACTTTATGAACTGCTTCTAAGTTGAAATAACAGTCTTTTGTATTGATTTGCAGTTTTGGGGAAAATAAATGTGAATTACATACCTGATCTAACTCTGGAGTTAGTGGTGCGGTCTCTTCCAGCCTAAATTATTCATAATTCTGTGATTTAAGGTTTAAGTGGTTTTGCTTTGTATAGAATCATAGAATGCTTTGGGTTGGAAGGGACTTTTAAAAGTCACCTTGTCCAACTAGGGACATCTTTAATGAGATCAGGTTGCTACTGAGGAGCCTCATCCAGCCTTACATTGAATGTTTCCAATCCGTGCAATCTGTTCCACCATCTCACCAACCTCATTGTTAAAAATTTCTTCCTTATATCTAGTCTAAATCTACTCTTTTTAGTTTAAAGCCTCATGTCCTATTGCAACAGGCCCTGCTAAAAAGTTTGTCCTTATCTTTCTTACAGGCACACTTTTAAGTACTGAATGGCCTCAAGAAGGTCTCCTTGGAGCCTTCTCTTCTCCAGGCTGAACAACCCCAACATTGTCAGCTTTTCTTCATTGGAGAGGTGTTGCAGTCCTCTGATCATTTTTGTTGCCTTCATCTGGACCCACTTCAACAGGTCTATGTCCTTCTTTTGATGAGGACTCCAGAGCTCAATGCAGTACTGCAGGTGGGGTCTCATGAGCATGGAGTAGAGGGGCAGAGTCACCTCACTTGGCCTGCTGGCCACACTTCTTTCGAAACAGTCAGCCTCCTGGGCTGCGAGCACATGTTGCTGGATTTTTTTCCAGCTTTTCATTCACCAGTACTCTAAAGCCCTTCTCCGCAGGGCTGCTCTCAGGACCTCATCTAGGAGTTGCCCCACCCCAGGTGCAGAACCTTGCACTTGGCCTTGTTGAAGCTCATGAGATTCATGAGGTGTGTGTGTCAAGTATGAATTTTCACACTTCAGGACCATGTAGTTGGACAGGTAGATATAGCTGGAGCCATTCCAGATGTAAACGAGTCTGTAGAAGCCCTTACTGACTATGGAGATGAGGTCCACTGTCTGTGTCATACTTCTGTGAAGGTTGCGACTTTCGCCCTATGAAATTCCTGGTTGTGCATTGGCCTAGCAATTCATCAGGAAAGCCTGAGCCTTACTTCTCCTGGGTACTGAGGGAAAAATAACCCAGAGGTGGGCACTGCCAGGATAGCTTTTAATGAAATAAATCTGTGATAAAATATAAGTGTCAGAGGTTTTGGGTGACAAGGCTGTGTATTTTCATGAAATTCTGGGGACAAGTCAGACTGGGGGGGCAAGGAGACATGCTGACTCCTATAGGACTAGATGGGAAGTCTTCTCTGGAGGGGTGGATGGCACATGCAAGCCAGTCAGCAAGGAGGTTCTTTCCTTCCCTGGGGAAATTGTCCTCTGAGCTGGCTAGCACCCTTGATAGCTCTGTGCCTGGAAGGGCACACGAAACAAAAATGTCACCATAAAAGAGTGCCTTTCCTCCTGGCTGTGCTTCTTACAGGCAGCTTCTGTTGGCTGAGTCACAGTTAGCTTTGTCTCCTGCTAAGCCTCGGGTGTGGGCTTTGGAGATTCTGTCCAAGACACTGATGAGAATGGATCATATTTTTGGAACAAGGGCATTATGACATTTGTGTTTTGTTCTGGCGAGGTGTTGGATTGTTCCCATTGGTAGACTTGAGAGAATGAAGAGTAGACATGCCAGTTTTTCCCAAACAATAACAAATTAGATGACAACATGGGCTGGATAACTATGATGAGGTACTATTTTTAAAGATACTTAATTCCTCTAGTATCTTATGCAAATACTATCTCAAGTAACTACTTAGTTTAAGGAGAAATGCATACTTACATAAGCAAACTAATGCGTTGGCTATTTTAGCAAAGAATGTAAAAAGTACAAGCCACAGCATCTGTGAAGCAATTGGTTTGGCATGTTTAGGGGATAATTAACCAGTTGAGAAAGTTTACAGCTAGTACCTGCTGATAGTACTGTGAAGAATTGCTGTGTTGCTTACGTGTTTGCGAGGTTAGACCAAAGTGTGGGTAGTGTCTCTCACTTCATAATCATTCAGGTCACAAATCAACACATGATGTGGTGGTCTCAAAGAATCATTGGGAGTTTGCCTGTTAATTTCAGTGGGACCAGAATTTTATATGCATAATTAAGTAGCATAAATGATGTATGTACTCATTCTAGAATTCTTATTTGCTGCCCAAAACTCTCAGAGCCTTTGTATTTGCAGAGTCTGGAGTCAAGCCTGAAGTCTCAGTTTCACAATTTAACATGAGAAAACATTGCTACTGTTCAGATTTATAACTCAGTATGATTGAACAGTTTTTTCTCTGACGCATCTTCTTTTTAGAAGAAAAGTCATTTCTATGAGAAGAGTTGACAGCATGTTGTGCAAAACGTTCAAAATCACTCTCATTCTAGTTTAGGTAGGTTGGTTCCTAATTCAGAATTTAGATGTTAGTCTGCAAAATCTGTATAAGGAAAAGTTTTGCGATTTTTTTGTTGTTTCTTTTTTCTTTTCTTTTCTTTTTTTTTTTTTAAATCCTTTAAATGATATTTCACCTTCTTGGGCAGAACAGATCATTAGATTCTTTGTGTGTGTGTATCATGTTCTTTCATGTTGTTTTGTAGTCTGAACAGAAATTGCCATCGCAGAACTGATGTACTGCTTATAAGATACAAACAGTCTGCATGGCTTGTCTCTATATCTAACGAGCTGCGGGCTTTCAGCCAGCTAAAAAGAGAAAAATCACCATTGTTACATAGTTTTCCCCAATCTTACCTAGAAATCAAGCAACCAGTTCTTGGTGAAGTTTTCACAAAAACATCAGATGCAGGACTGCCCTGTTCCACAAAAGCCCTAAGCTCTAGGCAGAATTACAGACGAGAATTTACAAGAAAATAACGAGGCAACTGGTTAACTTGGCAGCATATTAAATGGACTTTGAAGAAGGAAACAATTTCCTGTGCAATGATACAAAATCTGATGTATCGCAGCAAATCAGACAGAAGGGGCCATTGAGAATCATCATTTTATAATTTCTTGTGGTGTGTGGCAGAATCAGCTGGAACTGCGGGGCCTGATACTGTTAAGCCATCATGTTTCATTCACAGGGTGAGATTTTTGTAACTCTTTCTTCATTATAATGCTCAAGGAAGGGAAGGTGAGTCATACTCGCACTAAATAGAATACACTGTCCCAAAATCTAAGTTAATGTTAAATCACTGCAAAATAGTAAGTGGTCTGCAGTGGACCTTGCATAAAGATCCTTCCCTAAACCTGTTCATTTCATATTCAACTTGATCATATGTGTTTATAAGGAATTGGCCTCTGTCAGGCACACAGAGCCTTAACTAAAAGACAGCTCCCTTTGGATGAATGTGGAAAAGCTCTCAAAATGCAAGGACAAACAATAAGGACTAATTTTTTCTTGCACTTTCTTTAGGATGCAGCTTCCTCAGACAAATGGCAAACCTTGATACCGGTGCATGAAGGGCAGGGATATTAGTTTCCATGAGAGCCCTTCAGCTAATAGCTAGCTGTCCAAAACAAAGTTGGTTGCATCTACACATTGCAGTATCAGAAATTTTGTTAGCAGCATCGTGCCATCTGGCACCTCTGCAAAAACAAATTCAGAAGTGATGTGGCATTCAAGGCAGTAGGATCTACTCTGCTATCAAGGCCCAAGCTGGCACCGTTGCATGGTGCTCTGTTTGGGTTTTGTTAGCTATAGCTCGGAGTTCACTGCGCTTCATTGCATGGTGTAACTGTGCCCAGTGGCTGCAATTCTGGCTGACAAAGTGGAAAAACTCTGCACAAAAGATCCTGCATCTCTCTTCGAAGACTGGACAGTGAAGAGTATCCCATGATTGTTGTAAAAATGCTATTTATGTTGTAAAGCCAAATGTTTTGTAATATATGTTAGCTTTATCTGTAAGGCTTCTGGTTTTACCTGAAAGTAATAGTTTAATCATTATTTTTTATTTACTGAGATCTCCACATTCACTGGGCATTTGTACTAATGTACACGGTGTATATTAGTACATGTACACTAAACATAAAGTACATTTTATTTCCACTTCTGTTAAAGCTATACCACTGCACACTTAGAGCATACATTAATTCCGTATAGCTTCTTTATGATTTAAAGGTGCTAATGATAATGATTTATCAAAAACTCTGTTCAGTGCTGTGCTGAGTGAAACTCTTAAGGTCTTGGAACAAATGAGTGAGTCAGGAAATAAAAGACAAAGAGAAGCAGGGAGAGCTTAGGAGAACAGTGAAAATCTGAAGTGACTTAGTATTTTCATTAAGTCCTTGTTCTCCCTGCAGTGTGATCTCTCTTTAGTCTGTCTTTTCATTTTTTTTTCCCCCCATGTGATCTACTTTATACTGCACAACACGCAGTGGACTTCATTGATTGCTTTGTCTTAAAGTTGCTTTGGATGAGACCTTTACTGTCACTCTGAAATAGAAAGTGTTTCTGAAGAAAGATGAGGAGATGATACTTGTTCACTAGAAACATCGGAATAGTATTCTAATAGTCAGCATTTTAGAGCGACTTTCATTAAAAGCTAGCACGAGTTTCATGGTTTCTTCATAAAATTGAAGAACTAACCAGCCTGTTTCCAGGATCTGTACGTACTGACAAGTAATCCACCAAAGAGAGACCAGGCTTTGTTTCCAGAGAAGGCTGTGAGCAAGCCAAAATAAGGCTTTTAATGTACAGAAGCATGTGACAAGCCTAGATTGAAAAGAGAGACAAAATATTTTTCTCTGTGGTCATACCATACTTCACTGCAGTCAGCTTGCTGAGCATGAAAATATACTTCGAAGTGCACCTTTCAGTTAATTTTAATATGAGGAACAAACAACTCCTTAGGACAGTTGATGCACTGTAAGAGAAAGGGAAAATCTATGGGGAGTTCAGGGGAGCTACAGTAATTTCACATTTTGTGGAAGCATACACAAAGATGTGCCTTCAGGAGGGAAGGAGCTTGTTCTCTGCAGGCAACAGTTAGGTGAAGTAAAAGCAATGGAGAGGTCATCTTTTCGTTTTGTTTTGTTTTAATTGAACTTATTAGGAAAACAAAATATAAAGGGGTGATGAAAATCAATGCATTTAAGGTGTAAGAAACAAATACTTCTCTTCGAGATGTGGACTGCTGCATTTTATTTTTATAGCATGTGGTGATGAAAGGTCCTGGTTGATGAAGGAGCTCATAGGTGGTGTTGTTACTGTGTATGACCTGCTGCTAATAATTTAAGAGCTGAAATATTTTCATAAGTTGAAAACAGAAGAAACTTTACACAGCAGGACTACTTCAAGAAAAGTTTTTCAACTTTTTTGCCATGTGCCTCCTATTAATTCAGTTTGACCTGTCAAAGTGTCAATCCTGCAAATAAACTAAAATACAAGCTTAGAAAAATCATACAGCTCAAGTGTTTTGTTAATAAGCAAAACCATATGAAATTACACATATGATTACATCTGCCAGTTTCCGTGGAGTGACAGATTTTTTTCCCCACCTGCCAAACAAAATGAAAAGTTCTAGTACTCTGGCCTCAGCTCTACAAATTCTTCCTAGTTCTAGCCAGCTGATAGTTGCATGAAAAAAATCACACTGATTTTAATGGAGGGAATTCCAGGATTTAGGTGCACTAAAGACATTGTCTTTCTGAACAAATTCCACATCCAACTTGTAAGATTATAATGCTATTTTGCACACAAGGTGCAATAACTGAAGAATTTACTGTAAAAGTTTTGTGACCTTAAAATGAAGAAGAAAGTTAGTGCACGTTAGAACATGTTT
The DNA here is from genome assembly GCA_033439905.1 of Ceryle rudis. Taxonomy (NCBI): domain Eukaryota; kingdom Metazoa; phylum Chordata; class Aves; order Coraciiformes; family Cerylidae; genus Ceryle; species Ceryle rudis. The sequence goes on from JAAGNO010020149.1 coordinate 13,384, forward strand.
ACAAATCAGGCTCTCAGTAGAAATTGATGCTAGACTTTTAAACTTAAAATATACTTTTGTCACTATAAAAATAATAATTCAAGTTTCCATCATTCCTGTGGGTACATTAAAATGAGTCTTTTTAGGGTTATGAAAGGATCAGTGTTTTTAAGTTCCACAGTAATTATCATCATATTGTTTAATAAGCCAATTTAGTGCTGAAGCATGAATGTTTAAGAATGAATAACAAGATTGGATCTCTTAAGATTTGAGATGGACAGCTTCCAGAGACTCCTAAACATAAAAATAATAAACTATAGTAGCAATTACTTTGAAAAGGCAGCAAGGTGCACATCAAGAATTACAGAGAAGAAAAATAACAGTTCTGAATCACATAAAATGTTCTGATCCCATTTAAACTGATGGCAACCTCCTGTTGCTTGAACTTAAGATTTAACCTTCTGTCTTGTTATGTGCTTTCAAAGCACATATGTGGGCATTCAGACAACTAATTGATAAGACAAATGACTTGAAAATTATGCAGAGCATTGGGAAATATAGATGAAGGATAGACAGAAAACCTGGAGAATTTGCTGGCTTCTATACCTCTTCCTTGCTAAACTTTTTTCTCAGCTAAAGAGTAATGCATAAACCAGTCCTATAGCTAGATGGCTAAACAAAGTGTAGGTTTATCTTAACCTTTATGGCATACCTTTACTTACTGCTTTCTTTCTACTGGGATGGATAAGATGGATTGCTTTTGTGTTGTATTCCAAAATCCTCAGTAGTCTTCCAGGAGTAGTGAGCTAAGACCTATCAGCATGGGGTTTTTATTTATTTTTTTAATGGAAAGTTGTGGTATGGGGCATGTATAGAAGACATTGCTGTTACTTAAGAAATATCAATATGACCATAGTATTGAAGGCCACCTATACATCAGCTTTAAGCAAACAGACAAGGATGTTACAAGCAGCTGTTGCCTCCAGCAGCTCCAGATCCTGGCAATTCCTCCTACTGAGCTGCAGGACCCCAGCTCAGGGTGCCCTGAAACTTAGAGGTCTCCATTCCAGAGTGATGGTTATAGCTGCTGCTTTCCCATTTGTAGGTTCAACCAGTAGCAAGGCTAAACATGGACCCCAGAGACACACACACTCATGCATGCATGGCTGGCTCCCCCCTGTTGCAAGGTTCTTCCTTCAACAGCACCCACATGTAACGCTTCTAGGAGTGATAGAACAGCCAAATTCTCTTCCTCCTCTTTGCCTAGTAAGGACTGAGATTCACTAGTGAAAGCACATGCACATTTGTGGATCTCCCAAGCACCGGTGTGGCCCCCCTATCTGCCCAGCATCCCTGCTTGGATCCTGGACTCGTGTACCCACCTGGGTCACCCACTCGCCAGCTGGTCCGGCTCAGTGCTTGCTGCAGACACACACACTCACGCACTTGTCCCACAGGCATCCCACACTCACGAGCCCCCCCATATAACAGCATGAACCCTCTGCCCATCTGATACCCATCTGATACCCCTGTCAGGTGTCAGACCCTGCTAGTCACTGGTTAGTCCAACTAGAGGATTTTGAGTGAATACACGGGCATCCTCCATGCATGATCAGTTAGTGTTTTAATGGCCCATCAGTTAGTTACTGGAGGTCTGTGGCATTGTCTCTGTTTAGCTGTTGTCTGTCACTTTGTGCCTGCTTTTGTTTTTTGCTTCCCTCTTGGCTCATCCCCCTTTGTATTGAAAAGTTCCTTGATAGTTAAAGTTAGTGAAGCAGATACTCTCACCTTCCACAACCCTTACACAAACTTTGATGTTGGTGGGGGTGACAACTCAGTAACCTGTACTCAACCTACCCAAAGGTTGTGCAGGCATCTGGCTGGTTAGACTATGCTTCTGGCCTCTGACCCCAGTTCAGTGGAAGGTTTAGCTGTGGTGGTTTAAGATGTTACTCCTTCAACTGTCTGTTCTGGTGCTTATCAAAGGCTTCATCCAGTGCTGAGCAGCAGGTGTGATCACATAACTCACTTGCTACAGTTTGTATTTTAGCATATTAATATGAATCATTAATGAAGATTAACAAAAGTATTTGTGTGTTCCATTGTAACTTACAGTAATTTTGGCCCTGGCTCATCTGGTTCTGCTCTTCTGCCAAGGGCACTGCAAGACTAAAATGAGAAGTTTTGGGGTTGGATGCAGCAGGACAAAGCACTGGACTGCGCTTCCCCTGGTAGCAACACCCAACCCTGCTGAGCTGAAGCTGGCCCAGCTTAAGTGATAAAAGCTCCAGTCACTGTTTTAGTAGCCCTGTGAACATAGTCTATCTATGCTTTCCTTAATCTTCATGAAAGCTTTATCTTGCTAAATTTTAAGGGGGTTTAAACATTTTTATTCTATTTCCTGGTTTTCCACTTGCCCATCAGGCACAGATCAGAGTGTGGGAAACATTACAGCAGGTCAAAGAGCTGGTTGGTGCCAGCTCCTAGCATTTTTGGCATAACAGATCTCGGATCTTACAATCCTTCCAGTAAAATTGACATCCTGAATGATTCATCTCCTAAATAGGAAAAAAAATGAGGAAAGCTGAATGAAATGAATGAAGAAAGCATGTAGTGCAGATTGGATGTAGAAGAGCTGGAGGCACATAGACCCGAGTACAGAGAGAGTTACGGGGAAAGGGGAGATGTGTACAGTCCCATCTCTCCTGCAAGGAGAGGGCAAAGAAGTCTGCAAATGTGATTTGGGGGATCCTTGGTGAGAAGTGAGAGACAGTCAGATCCTGTCTGAGGAAGGAGGGAGATGTTGGCAGGTCCTAATGGGAAAGTGGAAAGTTTAGGACTGAGAGTGGAGTAAGGAGACACCTTCTTCTACAGAAGTACCAAGGGCATTCAAATGAAACATTGGTAATTTACTATTTGTATGACCTGTTCTTAAGCCTCCTTAAGGACTGTATAATCTGCATGATACTGTGTGTTAGAAAAGGCACGTTTCTTAAGAAATGTAAGGGCCCAGCTCTTGCACCTGTGCCAACAGTAAAGAAAATCTTACTCAGATGAGTAGCCCCAGTCAGTTCCACTTGAACTGTTCGTAATAGAAGAAGCAAGGTACTAGTTGGCATCTGTACTGGCCTCAGAATGATTTCTGTTAGCTGCTGTAACACTCCTACATTGAACAGACTGTCCATCACAGCAGGATTTCTTCTGTGTCGTGGTGATATCCCGGACGTGTCACAGCAACAGCATCTAACCCCAGCCAGCAAAGTACTGCCTGTGGCAAGAATGGCTGTAGGCGGCCAGTCTCTATGCTGTGTTCAAGAATATGGCCAAATTTCAGCTCTGTGTTGATGCCATGTCTGTATTTCTATCTTTATTGCAGGGAGAAGGTTTTTTAGCCCCTCTTCCTTTGCTGGGTTAGTGTTAGAATATCCCCCATCTCAGCAGATAACCTAAGACAATATATGTGGCCTGTAAAGCAGCTGTGGATTTTTATAACAACAGGTTGCCAGATGTTCTGTATTTTAATTAATCTTCAGATGTTACTACTTTGATAAACAACATTCAAGGACTGTTTACTTTGTTGCCTAAGTGTTTTTTCCATTCGGCATTTTTGGAGTGGCATATTGAATTCTGAGACTATTGAGGATGATAAATCAGTTTTGATGGCTTAATCACTAACACAGATTATTTGAATAATAAGTGACCAGTGTGAACATTTGTGCAAAAGTAACCGCATATTTACATATCTAACGAATTCTATGAACACCAGGAAAATGAATCTTCTTAGAGACAGACATTATATATATATTTTCTAGTTTTTAGGGCCAATCCAAGGCTAATATATGGATGCTTTCTTCCTATGAGTAAAAGCTGCATACTAGGCTTTTTGTTTCTTCCACTTTCTTCTAATTTCTTCTTTTCATTTCTTCTGATTAGGTATACTTATTCTTATTAATTTGTCATAGTATTCCCCACATTTACATGTGTATGAAACACATTCTGGCCAAAAGAAATTAGCACTCAGAAATTGCCAAAGGTTTCCTAGCAGGGATTGCAGGGAGTACACAATTCAGTCAGAGTCAGCATGGAGGACCTGGACCCATCTGTGGGGAAGATCTGCTTCATAGCACAAGTGTGCCTGTTAAAGATATGTAGCTGTTAAGATAATAGTTTGCCATGAAGATTTAAGGAGTTACTTGATGGAGACATAACAGGCACAGAAAGAGATTTGATAGGTCCCCAGTTCTGCAATCTGGAAGTCAGTGAACATGAGACCCAGCCATTGACTTTCAGTAGCGGTCCTTTAACAGCTAATTGTTTTGGAGATCTGAACTTGGTATGGGATGAGGACAATAGGATTTGGCCTTGAGAAGTTAGAAAGTTAAGAAGATTGCTACAATAGCAAATACGCCTTTATGGAGTCTTTCTGACATACAGTAGAGAGATTTTATGTATGTGTTTTGTTTTTGTTGAGGGTTGTTTTTTCCCTGTAATTTTTCCTCACAAACTTGTTTTCTGAAACTCTTAATTATTTCTATTTTTAAAAGATGATTCATTTGGCTGCTGAATTTCTAATTGTGGTTTTCAGCATGTGATTTTTGGACTCCATGGAGAGTAGCAGGGGGTGGGTCAGTGAGCAACTTTTAAGACACTTACGGAAGATGACTGAGGGGAAATAAAGTTCACATATACTAATTCTACAGGAGGTTGCACTGGAAATTTCTTATGTGTCTACAAACATCAGAAGTTTGAAAATCCCTGATCTAATGATTAAGTGTGAAGTCAAGGCCTCATCAAGGCATTGGCATTGCTCCGAGTTGGAAGATTCCTGTGTGAGTCTGAGGATGTGGTGTAAACAACTTCCTCTCCTGATGATGTGTCTCAGGCTAAAAATTTATTTCAGAGCACTTAGAGCCAGAGTGCAGATACCTTGCAGTATCTATTCCTGGCAGCTCATAGGGTGATTCTGCACCAAAGATTGTAGTCGTTTTGCTAGTTCATTCAGTTGGAGGTCATACAGGGGCCTTACCAGTGAATGATACCTCAATTCTAAATGATACATTATGTGTAAGTATTTATACAATGGCAGTTACCTGCAGTTAAACACATGGTATTTTATGCAAACTGAATAGAAGTAATTTTAATTGAAGTTAATCCGGTGCCGAAGTTGGAAAATGGGACTGCATGGAAGTTAGGAGTGGCACAGACAGCTACTGCCGATGCCAAAGGGTATTTGTGACAATACGTGGGGTGGGGGCTCTGAGAGAAAGATGGGAGTTGTGGGGTTGTGAATTCGACCCTATAGCCTTTCACCTGTGTCGAGAGATGGCATCTGTTGCCACCATCTGTTCTACTTCTCTGCTTATCTTCCCACGTATGATGCCAGGCTGGGAGCCCAAAAAAGGGGACAAAGGGTACACTTTGGTGAAAGTTTGATGAATGCTACTCTAAAGTCCCCAGGCAGCAATGGGACCTTCTGTGGTTACGTGTGGTCTTTTGCCTGGTAGAGAGGAAGATACGCAGCAGGGCTGCCACAAATGTGATTAATCTCCTGCAACGAAGTTTCCCTGGCTGAGTTTCTATCTAGCATAAGTAGTACGTTGTCTGACAAAAAACTGTAGTGAAAATAAAGTTCAGAAAGTCAATCACCCTTAGGGAAGATCCATTTGGTGGAGCTTCCCGATTTAAAGTGGCTCTGCAGCTACTGTTTAAAAGTCCATTTTTCATAATATGCAGCAAACAGGAATATGTAAAAATTTTGGCAACCCAGAGTAGCTTTCAGTGGGATACATTAGGGGAAAATAACTGGTCATTGCCAGAAACATCTTCAGCTCTTCTAATAAATCTGCTCTATTTGGGCAGCAACTTTTCAGCTCTTGGCAAGCATGTAGGATGTTCCATAGCAAAGACAAGGATTTGGAAAACCTCAGAGGGGCAAGCCTGGCTGCAGTCTGTGACAGCTGGTAATGTATGAATCTGAAAATGGTGTGTATATTATATAAAAGTTTCTTAGAAGCAGCATGATTTGTGGAGATCAAAATCACATTTCATAAAAACAGATAATTTTTTTTAATCAGATGAATGTCAGTTCTCTGTGAAGTGTTTCTTTCTTTTGACAGCAGTTGTGTGATTTATAATATGACTCATTCTGTACATGCAATATTTTCGTTAAAAAAATCACTTTTATGTGCGAAACATTTCACTCCGACTCGGTGTTGACAATAATATGAAAGAAGAGCTTCTGTAAAGTTCCTTTTCATCATCTTGTTTATTTAATTGTTGTCAAAACTTCGAAATAGGGTGCAGATAAAATTGAGGATATGCTACATGTATATCAAACCCGCATTTTTACTAATGAAATCTGTTTGCCAAAAATGCAGTATTGATTAAAAAACCCAAACCCTATATGGGCATCCATACTACATTCAGCAGGTGGTCTTGACTTAAAATAATAACAATTGAAAACAAAAATGGAAGCAGCCAAAATATTTTTTGAGTGTTTTCAAAGTGAAACCTCTTTTTTCCTCTTAAAAGGATGTTTTTTGTCAACATTCACCCTAAAAATAACTACTTTTAAACTGGTACTAACACAGAAAAAAATGTTGTTTGGTCCAGAATTACTTTTGCTTGGTTAAGATTTTGCTAAGAAAGCTAAAAGCTATTTATGTTCGCGTCCAAACAATTTTGCATATCATTCCATTTTTAGGATCTCTGCAAGGGTACCGGGCCTAAGATTTCCCAGCATATGGGCAACTAAAAATCAGAATGCTGAGTTGGCACATGTGTTGCTGAATATCCTCTAGAAATAATTACAGTTTGTTTTTTAAAAACTAGAAGTGTTAGAAAAATTTCATTCTTTCATGCTACATTTGTTCAATTCCTGTGTGGTGTTGCCCATGTTAGTGTAGCTTTCAAAGTGTGAAAGGAATGCTTCGGGATAGCCACAAAATAAACTTGTAATTCACAAGTGAAGGTCAATCTTTGTTTAAGTCAGTGAAAATTTTGCAACTGCTATTAATAATTAGCCTGTAGGGTCACGGCCATCTTGATTCTTGTGACTCAGCCACCATACCTATATCTGTTATATTTCAGTTATGTCCCAGAATTCAAGATTCCCTTCCACAGATGTGGAATGGAAAAACACTTCAGCAATGATGTGAGAAGTCTCTAAATGCTGTGCAAAACATTTAGGAATTAAACTAAAATACCTAACTTTGTTCTGTGTTGAGAAGGCACAGTTGTAAATCTGTGTTCTCAAAATTCAAGAGATCTCATCTCCCATGTCTTTTGACCACAGTGTAGTTCTATTTCCTGTTAGACTAGTAACTTAGTATCCTTTAATATTATTTTGTATTCCTTGCACATTGAAAACTTCCATAAAAGCTCTTCACATTTTTACAAGCACTTAGAAAAGTAGGACCAGGCATCTAATTGTAGATGAATTTTTTTTTCTAATTTAGTTCAAATAAATTATGCTCAGCATAATCCCACCAGACATTTCTAGATCAAATTTTACTTGCCTTACTAATGCAAAGTTCCTGTTGAGAATTGGGCACCAATAAGTGTAGCATTTGCTTAGCCACAGATCTTTGAAAACAATCTTCTGATACACAACAGGTAATTTCAGAGATAAAGAAAGAGAAAAAGAGAGAGAAAAATCATCTCTATTACTCTGCTTTCTATTTTGAGATAATTAAGTTCAAAGGTTCTGAAGTAACATTGACTGTTACAGGATGTCCTCCATACCAGAAAATGAAATTAATCAGTCATTGCCATATTAAGTGAAAACGAATTAGTTGCAGACAAAACACTGTCCTTTCATTAGTCATGTCAGGATGCAAATGTGAAGATATATATCTTTGCATAAATGTTCACAGATAAACAAAATAATTCACCGTGGAAACAAAATAATTAAATTCACTATTGTTATGCAACAGGTATTCTCTTAAGTATATGCTATTAGGTTATTGAGATTACAGAGTAGGTTTTTTATCTGTATTTTGTCTCAATTTAATTTTTGTTAATCTGAGGTGCCCGGATTCAGGCAGTGACTCAAGAAAACATCTGTGTTCATGTTTAGTACAATCAGTCCCTCTAAATCTCACTTGCTGCACGTTTAAATTTGTTTTAATAACGTTTCCCTGAGGAGGATAATACACAACTTGATTTCACAATTGTACGGGTGTCCGTAAGAATGATCCTAATGAGGCCACTTTTGTCCAGTGACTTTGTTTGGCTTTATATCTTTTCAAAGGATTTAATGAATTAGTGTCAAAGCAAACTTCATTGTGAGCATTTGCTTTAATTTCTAAAATGTTTCTAGCAACAGAAAACACTTAAAATAACCTGTTAATTAAAATGAATCAAAATGTAATTGACCAAGTTTTTTGCTGTCGACTTGAGGGAATGCAAAGTAGGAAGGGATACCCTGCCCCATTTTAAGTGGTAGTGAGGTACACAGCCTGCTGTGTAGAGGTGTGAACTCCTGCACAGATGGGAAGACAACAAAGAATCACATTCAGAGTGTTTGCCCCATAGAGTCCAGCGTGTGCACCTTCAGCTACTCTTGTTTCATGCTGATGGATGAAGGCTGGGAGTAGAAGACTAAGAAGTACTTGTAAAGACTAAGAGAAACAGAATTTAGAGTGGCTGTCGTCACGTAAAAGGGTAAAGTAATTTGGCAGAAAACAACCCCCTTGCGTTCCAGCTGGTGCTCAGCTATCAGAGGGGCTGGGG
>JAAGNO010020150.1:0-13222 GCA_033439905.1 Ceryle rudis
TCTTTTCTTTTCTCTTCTCTTCTCTTTTTTCTCTTCTTCTTTTATTTTCTTTTTTTTCTTTTTCTTTTACTTCTTTTTTTACTGCTTGTATGAAAACTCAGTAGAAGGGAAGAATGGTTCTGTTCTCTCGCATATTGGCATAGGCTGCACAAAACCACAGTTCTGCTTTTATTAGGGTTCTCCCATATTACGTTAGATCTAGATTTACTTCTTAAGCTGAAACCTTTGGTTCATTGTTCTCTGGATGTATTTTTGTCTAGGCTATCTGATATTTGTGATTGACCAGATTATTAACCATGGCTTCTCACCTGTTTATTTTGAAATAGTGACTGCTGAAACTTCTTTCAGTTTTAGGGAAGGGTCTTTCATTTGCCATAAACAATAAAGACTTGAAAAAAAGTCCTTCCTTGCAGTAAGATGGATTAAGGTCTTATTTTGGAATGCAGTCTAAATGATCCTGATGTACTGAAATGTTACAGCTAATATAAGCAGACGAGTCAATTTACAGCTTTCATACTACATTTTAAGAAACAAAACAAGCAGACAAGACAGCACAATAAATCCGCCTTGTGTCCTAGTCTGGTTGGTGTTAATTGAACGCAGTTGTATCAGATAATTGGATGATGCAGCTTCCTAAAATAATAGGAAACTGCACAATTTTTGTCAAGGTCATGAATTTGTCCAAAGAATGGGTCCGTGAGACAAGGAAGCAGCATATGTATGTGCTATCCTATGTACACAATATAAAGTTCTTATTAGAATAACCCTGAAGACACCAGAAAAAACAGTTATATTATTGAGGAATCAAGGGACCAAAAGAAACAAGAGGTATCATTTGTGGATAAATTATTTTAGGAAAATAGGAATTTATAATTCAACTATCAAAGTTAAGTGTATAAAATGTATGGGTTCTTTGCTTTAAGAGTAAAGCACTGCTTTGAGGGACTAACAAGTTTTAGTATAAAACAAAATATTAACTGTGAGTTTAGTAAATATATCTGGAGACAGTGAGATTTTGGCAGTGTGACTCCTAGAATAGAGTGTTTCTTTTCTGTTTATGTGCCTTCATACAAAACTGGACAAAACAAGTAGGTTGCAAGTGAAGGCAGAAGAAAGCACATGGAGCTACTGAAATAGGTTAGAATTTGATTGCAGATTTAGAAATAAATGCATATATATCAACAGTTATATGCACATATGTGAATACACACACACACATACGCTACATATATAAATACTTATTTATATAATATATTTACATAGACAGGCTTAAATGAAAGCAAAGGACACTTAAGTCAGATACTAAAAAAGCTTTCTAACAGTAACATCTTTCTAACAGTAATGTGGAGCACGAGAGTCGCCTGGGAAGGGTGTAGGCTCTCCAGGATCAGTGGATTTTAAGAGTAAGCTTGATAAATGTGTAAGGTGTGACATAAGCATTGCTAATGCCACCTCGGGGTAGAAGAATGGACTAGGCGTCTTTGAGGACTCTCTCAGCCAGCACTATTTCCCATGACTCTAGGTTATAGCCCAAGGATAGGTTAGGTGCTACACATCCACATCTGATGAAGGATAAGGAAAACATCCAGTGATTTGCAGGTGCGGAGACACTTACTACTGAGCACAGAGGACAGCTCCTCCCTAGCTCACCCACGAGAAGAGAAAGCATAGGTTTGGTGGCAGTCCCTGGCAGAGCAGCCAAGCTGTATAGACAGGGCTGATCAGCCTATTTCTCTGCCACTTTACTGTTTCACATTCTGAGTTATGTCCCCTTTATAGCCTTTGGCTAGGCTTTGTGTCTCTAAAGCTGTTAGTAAAGACAATTATCTAAATATAAATTACAGATGTACAGCTTTGGGACAGCACACTGTGACTCAGAATCGTCTTCATACTGCTCTGTCACGTTCTTCCACCTGAATCTAGATTGCATATTGAGTCATATTGACAGAGTAGTTGGCTATAAAGTAAGAGACCTTCAACAAAGGACATTTAAAAAAAATGATTACTTTTTCTCATCTTTCAGAATATGTATATGAACTGTTATCAGATTGACTAGATTTTAGACAATGTCACAGAGGTTTTGCATCATTTACAGGATGCAGCACAGGCAATGGACCAAGGACTGAAAGCTGCAGGAATCAGGTTCTACCACTACTGTATGGTCACAGGCAATTCACTGTTAATCTCCCCTTGCCTCAGCTTCCCCATCTTTAAAACTGGGATAATAAAGGTTGGCTGTCTCTCAGAGGGCGTGGAATGAGCATGATCAGCAATTTAACAACACTTAGGAAATACAGTATGATATACCAATGTGGAGAAGTCTTATTTCTAAGATCTTTCTTAATGTTATGCTTTGTTATGCTTTATCAGCTGTTATTAAATGTCAAGATGAGCCAAGTAATACAACTAAAAGTAAAGCAGAAGTGAGTTTTAATTACTCTTTAAGCGGGAACTTTCAGCTTCCCCCAAAAATAATGGATCTCATATGGCCATTGTCACAGACCTGTCCCGGTGCTTTCTCAAAATACACCAGACAATGCAGCAGGTACATGCTTGACAAGAATTCGGATGTCCCTCTGTGCTCTTTCTCTGCTGTGCCTTGAGCTGCCTCTGTCTTTTCTGTCTGTCACAAACATGTCTTTTCCCTGCATTGCTCTAAGTAGCCATGAATGAAGTCAGGGACTGGCTTCCATCAGGAGAAAATAGTACAAGAGGACCAATTAGGACCTTTAAGTAGAAAAACAAACAAACGAACCAAACTACCCGCATTATTTTAAAGCAGGGGGTTTGCCATTCATATATCCCTTATGTTACATATGATCGCTAAATTGTACTACAACCACATTTGCACAGCCCTTACTTGCTTGCCCCATGTTGCCATATGAAGGACATGCAAGACAGTAGCTGAAGATTTCTTTGAGAACTGTGTTTAAGGTAAAACTGGTATTATTTTTAAGCACTAAAAATCTCTCCTGACAAAGCAGGGAATGTACAGTGCTGGAAGAAACCCACTGCAGTAAGTCACAGGTGTGCATTTTACGAGCAGGTGAAATGCATACAGCACTTGATAGAGAGCACTTACTCTTAAGGCTTACATTTTCAGTTCAGAAGCATTAGTTATTTAAGCAGGAGTGTACTCAAAGTAAGAAAACATCAGATTCCTTTTTCTCTTACATGCTTTTCATAGGGGTGGCTTGATTTTCCCGATTGTTCTGGTGCTTCTGAGACAAAAACAGAAGCAGGGAATTAGCCTACTGTACGACACACGTTTGCTCTTTATAGGGTTTTCTGGGTTTGCTTTTTATAAAAGCTGCATTCCAAACAGCACTTTCTGCTCATGAATATAGAATTATATTGTTACTGTAAATGTTACATGCTATTTTACATTTTAATCGAGGAGCTGGTGTTCTACCCGGGTAAGTGCCCATTAGCATTAGATGACACACAATTAAAGCAGAGTGTCAAAACCTAATTTTCTAAGGCAAATGTTTAAAATCACATCTGTGCTTATTTTTGGATCAAAACCCCTTATCAAGATGTACACTGGCTTTCCTAGCAAGTAGGAACGTGCAGACCATGGCAGTATGAATCATCGGCTTGCCTCTGATCAGAATTCAGGGTGTATTCTGGTTTGTGTATAATACTAATTGAGTTTGGCTTTGCACCTGAAAGCACACACTTTATTTTGACTGCATGGGAATATCATACAATGAAAGACTGTTCTATATTTCAATAAAATTTGCTGTACATTTGAGGAAATCATTAAGAGAATTTTTTTCCTTCAAGGCTGCTGCCAGCTTACATTTTGGTTCATGGACGATGAATGTTATTCCTGAAGACTAAACCCAGTATTTCATTATTCTGTAATATTCATGTCACAGTAGTACTTAGAGCCTCCTCTTGCTGTTCCTGTAAAATTCTTCCCAAATTCACTAAATCATAATAATCTCAAAAGTCACTATTTGCACATGCTTAGCAGATGGTTCCTAAGAGATGGCTGCTTAAACCACACTGTATTTAGCATGCTCAGTTGGGGCTTTGCAATTGCTTTTTTTGGAAGCCAGGGGCTGCTCTGGTCCCTGGCAATTCTGCTAAGTTCATGGAGATTGTTTTCCTGTTTTCTTTGTTAGTGCACCCTCCTCTGATATCATGGACGGTGAATTAGTCTGACTGGAATGGAGAGGAACAGAAGTGCATGCAGATATGTAAATCTTAGGATGCTGATGGGGAATAATGGTGCAGAGGTGAACTGGGATGACCAGGTGGAATATAACAGTCAGAGAATGAATCCCAGGCTTGGGGAACACATAACTTACTGGAGTAGAAAATGAACAGGGACATGTGTCTGTAACTACCACCATACACCCCCTCCCTCTCTGTATTCCTGGTTTCTTCTTGATTGCTAGAGAAGAGTAGTGACCATCACAGCAAAGGGAATGTTTCATCCTCCCTTGGAAAACTGCCTCGCCACACGTGAGGTCTAAGTCTGTATATTAAGAGTTGAGATGGGTCCTCTGAGACAATACTGTGGAGTTCATGTGGGGGAGGGGAAGCCATTTACTTTAAAATTACCACCACCCACCCAATCCCCATTCCAGAATTCATATATGGATATATATTTAAAGAGCATTCAGGTTGCAGAGTCAAGCACTGAAATGTTCAGAAACCTAATTTGAGATGCCAATATGACTTTAATTTGGTCTCTGTGTGCACACACATTTTACTTACATTTTACCAGTTCTTTTTTTTTTTTAGGATTAAGCCCTTCTTTTTTAGGTCTCCAGGATCCATTAAAGAAAGAGTCAGAGTTGCATGTGGAATGAGGGTTCCCTGGAGGCCAGACCCTGCATCATTTGCTGTAGGTGCTGGAAGGAAGCTGTGCCTGGAGGAAAGAGGAAAGTAGAAAAGAAGTGGAAAGATTTTTGAGTTACGTAGCTGTATGCCCTCTCGCAAATCAGATTTTGTCCTTGCCTCTCACTACTACGTTGGACTGCCTGAGGACTCTGGTACTTGAGACCTGGGAAGCACAATTTTATTTTATTTTTTTTTTTTTTTTCCTGTTAAAAATATGAGAGAAAAGGGCTTGAGTGGGGAAGAGCTGCAGTAAGGTGGGTGAACTCAGCCTTGGCTTCTGCAATTTGTGATCTGTCTTCTTGTCAGGTCTGTGAGATCCTCTGAGTGAATGAGAAAATCAAGATAAGTGATACTAATCCCTGGGTCACTGATCTGTAGTCAGAGGTCCAGGTGGCTCTGGAATCACATGGACAGAGGTAAAACTGGCTGCAGCTCAAGAGAGAGAAGGAAAGCGAGCAGGATATGAAGAGTGGCCAGGCTTTGGCACAACCAAGCTCACAGATATGAGAAAAAAGATAATGAGAAAGGGAAACCTTCAGTAAGGTAGAGTTCCGGGTCTAGAGAGATTGCTAAACTCCATTATCTCTTGGTAAAGCTTCCTAATTTCTTCCCATTTGGCCTTCCTAAGGCTCTGCTGCTTTTAGCAGTTACTAGGGATGCCACCAGTTTGCTGAGCCATCAGCTGCCAGGATGTAAACACAGAGGATTACCTGGGAAAAAAAAAGTCAATTAGTTCTTGTACAGAGACCAGTGCCTTCAAGTTACACTGACCGTGATGATGTGGATACCCCTTGCCTCCTGTTCTTGGACAGAGCTTATGAAGGTGCTCGCTGGTGCCCTGGGAATGTGCTCAGCCAAATCCTGGCCCTGTGGCCAGTCAATATCCCCGCTTCTGGCAGGCTGGTGCACAAGGCATTGTGGTGCCCTGTTCCCATATCAGAGCCTGAGTTTTCCGCTCTTCCTTGTTCTCCTTCACCCTGTCCTCGGTTTTCCTCTCCTCCTTCCCACACCGCCTCCTCGCACGCCCCCTGTGGGCTCCCACCGCCTCTGCTGACCTGCCCGCCTTCCCCACAGGCAGCGTGCAGCCCGGGGGTTTCCCTTCAGGGAAAGAAAAGGTGAAAAACGGGTTGCGAGGACCCAAGGCGCCAGCGCCTCCCGCCTTGCCAAGGAGGCGGCGGAGGGAGGCCGCGAGGGCGGGCGGCAGCGGCCACGGGGCGGCGGTGTTGAGCAGCGCTCCCGCGGGCTTAGCGGGGCCGCAGCTGCGGCCCTGGCTGGTGCCCGTGTTACGCGGCGCAGGGGCCGGCCTTGAGGGTACCGTCTGCCCGCCGTGCCCCGGCACTGGAGGGCACCGCGGAGGGGTCGGCGCCTGGAGGCCTGACGGGGCCATTTCTTAGCCGCGGGGGCGGGTGGCACCTCCCTCGGTGGCCCGTCCCCGCCGCGTGGGTCAAGCCGGGAGGCTGGGGCCAGCCACGCGCGCCGTGCGCCTTGCTGCCGCGCTCGGCCCTCGATTCGTGTCCGCGGGCGTGGAGGTTGTTCCCGGTGCGGACAGCGCAGGGCAGCGCTGGCTGCCGGTCGGTGGCATCTTGCCTGCCACGGGCCGCTGGAGATCGGCGGGGTACCAAGGGGGGCCTTGGCGTCAGGCTGCAGCATGCCTGCGGCCCTAGGAATTACCGTGTCATTGGGGGAAAACAAGTCAAAATCCTTGATTCGGACGCTTCAGCTCCTGAGCTGAAGAAGCCGCTGGTGTTGCTGGAGTGAGGCGACATTAACCATATGGGTGTTACCCAGCCAGCACATCAAATATGAAACAATATGGTATTGCTGCTCAAAATATATTGGTCAGGTACTATTCTTCGTTTCGTTTGTTTGTTTGTTTTTGTTTTTTTTTTTTTTTTTTCATGTACCCGATACAGGTGGGTACTGCTGCAGAGAAGAAAGGCAAATCCAATGTCATGGAAAAGCAAGACTGAAGGTGTAAGCAGACTGGGACAGCCCTGATATTGCTCTGAAGTGTCGAAGTCAAAGCATTTTGCAGCAGCAGCAGCAGCAGCAGCAAGCGTCTCTGAGCAAGTGTCAGAGTGTCTTGGCAACAGTACAAGATGTCTGCAACTTTCCTTCACTTATGCAGAAAACACATCATGTAGGCAGTGCAGTGGTGCGTGAACACAGCAGTGTGGGCTTGGTTTGAAAATACTTGCATCGAAAGCAAAGGCTTGTTTGGTTGGTATAGGGAGACTGAAAATTTTGTGACAGAGGCTATGGCATTTCTCTCTCTGGCCATTAATTGGTTGTTACAAATCTGCAGTGCAGTCATGTTTTCCTTTTTTTTTTTTTTTTTTTTTTTTCCCCTTCTTCTTTCCCCCCTCCTTCTCTCTCCTTCAAATTATTTATTCTAATAATAATATTAGTTTTAAGTGGTGTAAAACATGAACTAGTTTCTTTGGTAACCGAGTCGGTTACACACCCACACAAAGTTAGAATCTGCTAGGTGCAGACATTTTCCCTTTTAAAAAAGATGTGGGTTTCGAAAACCACAGCAGTAGGGCAGCAAGTATCTGTTCTCAGGGAGTCATTCTGAAAAAAGTTCCATACACAATATGCGGATGTATACCTAAAACCTGATCTTTTGTTTATACACACATATGGAACTTGAATATATTACCTATATATTGATTTTTCCAGTGACTTCAGGATTATATACTTTCTTGTCCTAGTATTTCATCCTTGCAACTTTCCCCCTCACTCCTCCTACTTGTAGAGAATAGGTGGCTGTGAAAGAGCCTGCGGTAGGAATACAGTACAGGTGAATAAGCTTGCAAATACATGCTGCATTGCTTCTTAATTTATTTGGTGTAAGTAAAAATTCACACTGTTCCTTAATCTGCCCCCTGAAATTATAGAGATGAACTGCAGTGGCTTTTGTAGCTAGCTTTTTTAGGGATTTAAATATAAAAGTGGCCTTTCTGTTCTTGGTAGTTTTTTGAAAGCAAATAGGTATGTGCAGGATTAAAATTAATTTGTGAATATGCATTGTAAAATTTAATATGACTAATAATCCCTGTCGTATTGTCTTGATCACAATCAGGAGTTTAGTCTACAGCAGGAGCAGAAGCTTGGAGACTTTTATTGCACTTTCTCTAATGACACGTCAAATGCCCACAAAATTAAAGCGTGTACATTTTTAAACATACTTCCTTTGTTCCTGTGTACAAGGAAAGAGGGCTCTAGTACTTGAGACCTGAAAGGTAGCCATAAACAGAGGCTGAGCCTGATGAGGCCATTTCATTGTTCTTGTCTGAACGAAGTGTTAAAAAGGAAACAAACAATAAATAGGGAAGGGTGAATTAGAAGGTTTTACTTGCTTTCCTTTCCTGTTCTGAATCATCAGTCATAAAACAGAATAGTGGGTATGTTTGTTTTTAGTTAAATACGTTTTTTATGCTAATGCAATGCCTTTTAACTGCAGTTCTTCCAGAGTGGGAAAAGCCTGACACAGAGAGCACCTGAAAGTACTCTTACGCAGTACTTGTTCTTTTGTAACACCCCTTCCTGCACTACAGCTAAGTACACAACACGCTGTGCAGTTATGTACTAGAAAGCTGGAAAGGTTGCATTTACTAATTTACAGAAGCCTGATGAAGATTGAGCTGGGTGATGTGCAGTAAGCACTTTTTCTACTACTGCATAATTAAAATTTAATCATTATAAACAAAAGGCAATGAAAACATTAGTTGGAAGAAAAGCCTGGCTTCAAGAAAACAGACGTGTATTGCTATCCTCCTCTGCATCACTTCTGTCATCCTATGGCCGCATCACTTTCTTACGCCTGCAGGGAATATTCCCCTCTGGGCTTCTGCACATTCTGCTGTCTCCTCCTGGTGCCAGACACAGTCTTTTCTGCAGCATCTTTCTCGGGCGCTTCCTGTCTCTCATTGCCATAGAGACAGCGTGTGCCTATTAGAGACACCGCAGAGATGTGCTCGCTGGAACCCAAGGATGGCTGGAGAAGGCAGACCACAAGCAAACCTGTAGGCTTAAGGTGCCCTGGAGAGGATTTTGTGGCCAGGTCCTGATCTGCATAGCTGTTCCAATACAGAAGGGCAACAGACTCCAGAAATCCTCAGCAGGTGAAATGAGCTCATGGGGTGCAGCCAAAAGAATTAAGGAACTCATTCCCAATGCCACGGGTTATCTGAACCGTGGCCTAATACTATTTCTGTAAAGAGGATGCACAGCATTATTTCATATTCTCAGCCAAAATGCTGTGTAGAGCAGGAAGGCCAGGCTTTTAATACCAGAACTAAGCAAGGACTCAAGTCAGCCTTGATTCCTGCTTCTGGACCAGTGTTTCAGTGTGGTCCTGACCAAACTGTCTCCCTTAGTTTCTTTTCAGAATATGTATATTACTGTATTTTCTCCCTTTGTAGAATAAGTGGGAGCCATCTTCCAACCTAATCTCTGTGCACATACACACTGTCCAGTCACTTCCACATTTGCTCCAGAACAGGCCTCTTGCAGCCCCTGAGCAGTCTCCTGCATCCGATTTAGAGAGGCAGGCTCTGGGCAAGGTGCCTCAGAGCATGGTCCATAACCAGGTGTCCCAAGTCCTGCTTGCAGTCGGTAACTGTTTAGTCCCAAACTTGAAGTAGCATGGCTGTCGTAATAGGAGTGTATACGGTTACTCTTGTGGTAAGCAGCAGCTATAGGGCAGAATGTTGTTTCTACTGAGCTGGTGCATGCCCTCTCCCATGCTTCCATGTAAGTGGGAAAGAAATGGAGAGTGCAGTGAATGATGTCCCCCTTCCCCCAGCTGGCCACTGCAATGGGGAAACTGGGGCAGCACACTGCATCAGGGACAGACCCAGAACATGTGGCACATCTATGTGCAGGCGTCTGGTGCAAAGACCCTTGGTCCTGAGCTGGCCAAGCAATGTCCCTGTATGGCAAGACAAGGTTAACAAACAAGCACTCAGGCTAATAAAGCTTGGCTCTCAATGGGGCTAATTAGCTTCTCATACAGCAAGACAGCAAAATGAGTGGCAGCTCTGCAGTTAAGCCATGGGGCACACTCTCATGCAGAACTGCTCTGCCTTCCTCGTGTACTTGGGAGAATCTTCTACTTGTGCAGCAATGGTAAAGCCACAAGGACAAGGGACGCAGCTGCCAGTAAGGAGTTGAGGTGCAAAGGTGGTATCCATCATTACTGTTGTTTCTGTAATGATTGCTAAAAATAGCAAAGGCTGTCATTTACAGATAAGAGTTTCATATTGATATTCTAACTCTTCCAACTATTCTAACACTTTCAGTCCCGGTTAACCCCATTTTCCTGCTCGCTCTTCTTTTCTCCATGTTTCAGCAAACACGTCTTAGTCCACAGCAGCCCTTAAAAATGTGTAAGAATATGTTAGCATGTGGGCTGCAGTAAGCACTACTGTGAAGAGAAACCAGCTTGTAAGAAAACTTGACATTAGCTGTACAAAGTAGCTTAAGGGAACCTGTGCCTACAAGGTGAATGAGTATGAAAACTGCTGAGGGCTTTTTGGGAAGGGAATAAGTTGCCCAAAAAAGGAAGTGATGGGGGACAGTTCCCCACTTTTTATACTCCTAGCCTTCTGTTGTGAATTAGCAACTGAAACTCATCATATGGCCCTCATTTAGAAAAGCTCCAGTGTGAGCATTTATTCCTTTTGGGTTTGTGAGTTTGTGTGTACATGCTTATGTTTGCTTATTTACTCAAGCCACAGCTGTTGTCCCCACCTTGAATGGAAGGGATAGAGGACATGCATGACTCACCTACCTGTGGTGTTTGGAAATCCTTCTGTGTATCTAGTTCCTGGGTCGGGCCTGGGTGTCCTTTTGTTTCTTAGTGTTTAGGTTGCCAAACAACACCAGCTCTGACGTAAAAGTGCCTAATGTCACAAAGGTCTGATAAGAGCTTTACATTGCTTTCATTGAAACTTGGATTAAGCTCATAATAATAGCCTTCATGTGTTGCAAATACATTAACACACTTCTCTGAGACAGAGCCTGCTTCCATTACGCTGGTTCCCGTGGCACACGGGAATTATTGCCTACCAGAGAAGTGTTAAGTGAAGTGTCGCCAGGGGTTTATCACTTCCCTTTCCTGTGTGGTTTTGCTAAGCTGAGCAGGAGAAGAGGAGCTCTTACCTCCCTACTAGGAAGACTTGAGGAGGAACTCTGGCTTGTGTTTTAAGTTTTCTTTTTCAATAAGGAGGGAAGAAACATTGTTTTGCTGTATGTTTTTCTGGTATGAAGACCTGCCTTCCACAGCTCATTTCCCACACTTCTGGCTGATTTTGTGGAAAACATGTCATGGCCCAGGAAGATTCATCTAATGTGAGGCTCTCCCTCTCCCCATTTCTCAGTATGCTCCAAACACATCTCTGATGGGGTTTTACTGTCCATACATTGCTTTCAAGAAACAACTGCAAGTTTTGTTGCTTGTACCTTTTGAGTTCCTTGTGTTCTTCATCTGCCAACCTTTGATGCCAATACAAGCAAAGGTTTTTTTGACCTTAGTGTCTTTTTTTTTACTGTGGTCACTCTCATCCTTGAATTAATGAGCTGTACTGTGAACCCTGGTTGCTTTTCACTGTGATTATTGCCTAATTATGATTTATGCAGACCTGTTTCACCTCAGGTGAGGTGCATGTACTCCCTTGCTTGTGTACACATGCAGTTGATGGCAAGATGAAAATTGCTTGACATGTTGGTATTTTAGGATGTTAGATGGGTACATCCTGGAGCATATTTCAGTTGTGTACTGCTGTAATAGCAGGTGATCAAAAGGCATTTTCTACAGCAAATATAATGCCTGGGACAAGGATACACAGATTTAGGCAGTGATAGATTAAAACCTAATTGTGGTGCAATGCTGATGCCAGTTTAAAAGGTTAAATATTGAAAACAGCATTTGAGGTATTCAAGCTTCTGTCATAGCAGTCCTATCTTTGCCAAGCTGGAGGGCTCACCTCTTTATTTTGCATTTTTCCATGTGCTCCCAAACACACAAGGCAGCTGATGTACAGAAGCAAAGGTGCAGCCCCTGCCTGGGGAGGGCCCTGGGCAGGGCCCGGGGTGAGTAGTCACAGCCTAGGCCTGGGAAGAAGACTGCAAGCTGCTGCACCACTCATGCCTGCCAAATATGGTCCCTCTTCTTGCCCTGAAAAAGTATTATTTAATGTTTATGAGATAAATAAAAATCATAAGCGGGCAAATAGAAGTGAGACAGGAGAGGAAGGGAGGCGGGAAAAGCAAGGATAACACCATTTCTCACTGTTGCGTGAATGTATCTTTGGGTCCATTTAGCTGCAGCCTTTCCTCCTCCCTGTCTTTACCCTCCCGCCCCCTCTCCAGACAATCTGTGTGGGAACTGGAGCGAGGCGAGGAAGATGCTTTGGGACCGAACTGAATATAAAGAAGCATATGGAGTAAAACACAAGAGCTTGGGAAGAGGCACCAGGTGTAGAGATGTAAACAGGCAGATGTCCTGAGGTAGGTCCACAGATGAAGGTGACTTTCAAGTAGAGCACATAAAATCCTCAGTCTAGACCTTTCCAGAATTGTGGCCAGGCATCCTCTGTTGAGGAAAAAAATATGGATATTTAGATTGGAGGTGTTCAAAAAGCAGTGATGGTGGAGTTTAAAGATAAGTCCATGTCACAGTGGTGGCAAGGAGGTTATGTGTGGGACCCACGTTGCTGAAGGTACAGCTGGGGCATTTGAACTTGGCATCCACAGGGTGGAGGAAATCGTCTGCTTGTCGAGTTGCAGAACCAATGCCTAGAAAACTTTGGCTTCTCGTAAGGCCTCCTGTGAGAGAATTTATTTTCTGTGACTCAGCTTCCATAACTGCTAAACAGCACAACAGTGTATTTGTCAATGTCATGGGAGTCAGCGCATCGGTGCTAGAAAATTGCTGTGAGGTCTTTGGATGGACAGTACCATGAAAAGCACTTTAGTCAAAGGATCGTCATAGAAACATTTAGCATGGTATCTTACTGTTTCTGATTTAATACAGATATTTTTAATACCATGCTCTGCAGAATGAGCTAGGGTTGCTGTTAATTTAAAAGTGACTTGCAATGCCTTTTGTGGTTTTGTGATTTTAAAAATGGCTGCTTTGTTTTGCTTTCTGGCTCCTTTTTTTAAAAAAACTGACCCCGTAAAATCTGAAAAATAAAATAAATTCACAGGAGTTGTCTCAATACTGAATGAGTGTTTT
This sequence comes from Ceryle rudis, assembly GCA_033439905.1. NCBI lineage: Eukaryota > Metazoa > Chordata > Aves > Coraciiformes > Cerylidae > Ceryle > Ceryle rudis. The sequence continues at coordinate 13,100 of JAAGNO010020150.1, forward strand.
TCAGAAGTCAGAAAACAAAGTCCCTGTCAGCTGAGCCGCCTGAAGCCAGACAGAACACGCTCGACTGCTGTTTTCCCTATACCTGCTCATAATTGGTTACAGCAAGAGAAAAAAAAGCTAAAA
>JAAGNO010020150.1:13322-40679 GCA_033439905.1 Ceryle rudis
AATTGAAGTGTTTTTTTCCCCCCTAAACATAACTTTTAAACCAAAAAAAAGATTTTTACCTTTCAAAACTTAAAAAAAAAAGAAAAAAAAAAGTTAGGAAAACAATGACATTTCTGAATTACAATTTTTCTAAATTTTACAGGCTAGTGAAAATGTAGCTATCATTATTTTGCCCCAATGTAGGTTTTGCAAGTGGTGGGAGAAGGCTATTTTGTAACAGGGCAGATGAGTCTGCTCAGGAAAGTGGGCTCAACCAAACTATGGGTCATGGACCTGTAGTCACAGCAGGGAAGTGTACCGTTACAGTGATTAACAGCCAAACATCTTCAAAATACAATCATTTTGTATCCCAATTGAATGGGACTATCTAAACCAAGACACTTTTAAAGTTTTTGTAGCTAGCGAAAACAAAAAAGTAACATCAGATTTCCCTCTTCCCAGTAGTATTTTATAATGCAAGACTGGCACTGTAAAATCTTTCAAATGCAAAGTTTCTAGTCTGATTCTCAGTAGGATGAATCAAAATTGCAAGGGGTATAGTGACTGTCTCTTAACCCCTCCCATACTTGAATGTGTTTTTTAGGCGCTACTGAGATGAAGCATGTTCTAAAATGTTAGCTCTCTGATAGCAGGGAGGGGATAATGTTGTGAGGAGCATTTTGCTAAATCAATAGCTTTGTATTTCAGTGAGAAGTATTGTAATATGTTACCTTGCTGTTTTTATAATTTATTCAAATAAAGTTGGATTTAATATTGTCTGGCCCGATACAACTGCCAAGTTAGGCATATACAGCAAGGCATGAGAGTTCAGATTAGATATGGATGTGATATACTTGTATATTAAGGAGAATTAAGTTAAATTAGGACCCAGATTTTAGCTACCTGATGTGATGCAACACACTAAACCAGTCTGAAATCTAATTCTACCTACATGTTGTTGCTGAAAAACCAGAAGGAAAAAGTGGTATGACACCTAGAGTACACCTATAATGATTTCATTTGCTGTAGTCATCCATCAGCACAACAATAACTAGCCAACCCTTTTGTCAACAGAGCACTATTAAATTGATCATTTAAGTTGGTAGGTAAACAAGAGAGTTAATGAACCAGAGACAAGTTGGTCATGATGAACAAGAAATACAGGGATTCTGCATTGCCTTCTCCCTTGTTCATCCTTTCATACCTGTGCTATTTTGATTTGGCACCAATTTTACTCCCATTTTACACTTGTGTTGCACTGCAGTAAATAATTACAAAAATATGAAGACAATTGCAAATCAGGCTTGACATATTTCACAGAGCAAATTGCAGGAACCATAGTGCTTGCCCTGGTTTTGCAAATCACTTGCTATGTGACCTTGGACAATTAACCTTTCTGTGTTTCTGTTTATCTAACTGTGCTACCTCCTGGGGTGTTATTAGGCTTAATTTATCAATCACTCAATATGCTCCTATAAAATATTTTGAAATCTCTGCTGAAAGAGACCAGGTGAGTGCAGAACAGAATTTAGAAGGATGATTCACCTGTTAAACTTGGTACATAGCTACTTCAATTTACTAGGGTTTTATCAACAGAATTTGATACTAATTATTTAGCAAGTAGAGATGGAGAAAACCAGGAGATGGTTATCAAGATCACGGGTATTTAAAAAGATGAAAATTTTCAATAATTGGTTAATGGGTCTCTTTAGGCATGATATGACACTGAATCTTTCAAACAAGCTTAAATAAATTAATATTTGCATTAATATGCATTGCTTAGCAAGGTATTCTCAACATTTTTAGCTTGCAAGCCAACCATGAAAAAGCAGGAAGACTTTTTAAAAAATATCCATGCATAAAGCTCATCAGAAAAGACAATTTCCAGCTTTTCTTCTTATCTTTTAAATGAACATTTCAGTCACCTCTGAGAGAAGCAGAATTTGCAAGATATTTGTCTGAGCATTTCTGTGACTATAAGGTTTAAGATTTCAAGTCCACACTTCAAGTAGGCAGGAAAGCTTCCCCCCTCTCTGGCCCCAAAATTCCTTCTTGGATGTTGAAAACCTTCATAGAATTGAATTTTCTAATGAAGACGATTATTTTTGGTCAGAAAAATTTCTCTTGAGAATACTCTGTAAAAAATAACAGATTATAAACTCTCTCCTAAGTTTCATCCACTGGAGACTGTCCTTTGCTCTTCTTACATCAGTGCAAACTGGGAGCAATTTGCAGTGGCTGCTTCAAGGTTCACACCAGAGGAACTGAGAGCAGCTAACTCTTTGCTCTGGGAAAAGTATCCCCAAACTCACAGGTGCCAAAGGAGACAGCAGAAACTAGAGACAAGATGAAAGCTTGAAGCAAGCACTTTGCAGATAGCCTGTTGGACATGCTACACTGTAAATAGGTAATGGAGGGAAGAAAAAAGGGATATAATGCCACCAGGGGAGGTAGCCATAGAAATCAAAAGAACTAATCTTTTATAATGAAGAAAGTTTCAGAGATGTATGTACTGTACATAAAATGACTGGAGACGTGATGTTAAGACTGTGTACTTTTGCATTTAGAAGTCAATCCTGCACACTAAATAGCTGTGGTAACATCATTTCTTCCCTGATTAGCAGGACATTTCTCCCTCTTGTGAAGGCACAGCACTGAAAAAAAAAAATAAAAAAATCCCTTATGTTGCTTATTGCAATGCATATTGTAGGATTTGGAGAACTTGCTTCTCCAGTCAGGGAGAATAGCTGGGAGCCCAGCTCGATGCCAGGCTCAGGCTGCTGACTTAGCTTTTCTTTAGTGAGCACTGCAGCCTTTTTGCCTCCTACTCCCATCCCGAGCTGCGAACTAATCAGGCTTTTTTCTCTTGCTTGGCTGCAAAGGGAATGTTTTCAAGCCTAGCAGGTGAATGTCTGATTCTCCACCACCCCGTGCTCTGAGTAGTCACTCATGTTTGTGGAAAGAATCCCTTTGCACTGCCAAATCTGACCCTGCTATTCACCTCTGTGGCAGCATTTCTGTCTGGAGTCTGGGCACCACCTTGTTTTTCAGTCTGCAAGGCAAAGGAATTTCAGAGCAGGGGACTGGAGTGGTTGCTCTGTCCTCAGTATGACTTAACTTTATGTTTTTCATCTTTTTCCTCTAAGCTGCATGAAGTGTGGTTTGCTTCTGTGAACTTCTGTTCAACCATCACTAAGTCTCTACGAGTTAAAGCCTCTCATGCTTTCTTTGGAGGTGCAAGCTTATTAGGGACAGATGTTGATAAAGACTGTCCTTACAAGTTAGAAGCTTATGAGTGTTGTTGCTACTGCGCTGCCATATTCACCTTCTTAGAGTGCCTGGTATTATCATACTTGGGTGACTGACTGTATTATCTTGAGTAATTAATGTATCTTGAGTTGTTGAACACAGGCAATTTCCTTTATTATATAGCCATTCAGTACAGGAGATAGTAGAGGACTGAATTTCCACAGAGTGAATGCACTCTTCCCTCTATTAGCAGATTCAGAATGAGATAACTTTGCTGGTAGAGCAGTGGTGTTGGAGGGCACAGTGTCAGGCCTGATGAGTCACCCTGTTCCAGGATCCCTTGCACAGGGTTAATAGCACTAGCACAGGGGAAGTTGCTCTCTTGCTGGCTAACATTCCACTTTCTGTTCAGGACTGGACTCATCATTACACCAGTTTTTTTTAGCAGCCAAGAAGTAGGAAGCAAACCCCTTTGAAAAACAAAAAATATTCATCAATAGTTTATACATTGGTTGTTGAATACATTATTTGTGAGCATCACTGCACTGCTCTGTGTGGAAGAGTTATAAGCCCTTGGCTTTGCTTAGTGAGTGCTGGCCAAGCTTTCCTTGGCTGTTTCCACTCTCTCTGGCATTTCCTTTTGCCATTCCTTTATTCATAAGGTGATGATTTTTATTGCTCTCTGCTCAGTAATAATGTGGTTCCTATCCTTCCTGCAAGAAGAAATTTCTTATTCTTTCTATTATGTATAATCATTCTTTCCTTAATTTATAGCATGTCATGTATTATTCAGTGACATCTTTTGGCTCTGATTACAGGTTCTATATAATCTTACACACTTCAAAAATGATTGTTTAAATTACAATAAAATAATATCCAGCTCATTTATCTGGTGAAATTGTCTTTCATTTACAGTTATCAGGGCCAAAGTTTTACACAAAAGTACTTTCCTCAGGAGCCTTGCAGAGACGTGGAGCTAATGTGCTGGAATTCCTTGAGAAAGAGAAAGGTACAGCCCTGGGGAGCACTCTCTTGGGGGAAAGATGGTGAGGTTTGGACATAAATGGCACAGAATCTGTAAATGACTGGAGGCCTGAACTAGAGAGCATTGAGGATAATGGAAGTAATGTCAGCTGGTGGTCTTAGCGGGTCTTTAAATTCTTCCAAATATGGAGAACTGAATTAAGCCTTCTTGGCCTCCTTATTAGCTACAGACTCAGAGCTCTCCCTGAAGGACACGTAAACACTGGGACCCTTGTGCCTCTAGCCCTCTACTCTCCTCATCTTGCCTGAGACATCAAGAGCTGAGTGTTGGGTTTGGTTTGATTTGAGATGGGAAGAAGTCTTGTACAGAAGGTTGATTCAATGGAGGGGACCTGCTTTTAGGAAGTAGAGGAATGAGGAGATGCTTGAAAAGCTGCTTTTCCTTGACCCTGATTAAATTGATTTTCACACTGTTTCTCAAGATCAGGAAAATCATCTGTGCTGTGGTACTTTCCCATCAATCCAGCCACAAGTTGCTTCTATTAATTGTTTAGTATTGTGGTACTGTTACACAAACACTGTTGGAAATTTGGCTTTTGCTGTTTTCAGGAGTGGACACGCAGATAGCTTACCTGCCCATTTTAACTGCTAGTTTCAGCCAAAGCTTGCTGGTCCTTCTATTTACCTTTTTTCCTACATATTTAGAATATCTCTGATCCTCTTCTGGATCCCAGCTACTGTGTTTTGTCTGAGAGAGAGCTGATTTCCTGCTCTGCTGTTGAACAAACGATAAACCACAGTGCAGTTGTGCCTGGGCTAAGCCCTGGAATAAAGCTACTATAAGTATCCAGACTTTTCCCTTTCTTTGTGAAGACCTACTGACTCATGGGAGAAGATCTGTGAGTATTTTTTGAAGAGTACTGTTAAGACTGAGTGCAATTGATGGGAATTATGGGTCTAAGTTGGCTACCCCTTCAGCTCCCTGGTCCTTATGAAATAATGCAAGATTTCCCTATGAACTCACCTTACTTCCCAGGAAGATCTATTTTTTTCTTGCTCCTTCAGTCTATCTCCACTGCCGAAGAGTTAGCTGGATGTTCCTGTAGCTGGTGTAGCTCCTCTGGCCACCTCTACATTTGGTGGGAGACATTTCATAGGGAAATGACTTCTTTGTGCCTCAGCCCGCCTCCCAACCAGCTCTGTGTCCAGGTGCTTTAAAGGGAACATAAATCCTGCACAAGAATTTATTTTGTGTAACTTCATCTTCCCAAGCTAGTGGTACATCTAGATCCTCACCCACTGGGCAGGCAAAACAGATATCAAGATTTTGTATCTTGGGCCCATTTCTAACCCATATTGTAAAAGCAGAGTGGCACATACCAGATAGTGGGCATGTCTCTTTCAGGGCTACTGCCATCTGCTACAGAGATCCTGCTACTGTGTGATTTCTGTCTAGACTTCCAGATTTCAACTTCAGCTTTCTCACCTTTGAGCGAGAAGAATGGTGCTGGGTATCCATCTGTGCCTAGACTGAGCTCCTTAGATTATCCTTTTTGCACTCTCTTGGATTAGGTGCAGGGCCAGCTGCAGTGGGTGACTTCTCCCCAGCTGGCATTCCCAGGATGGCACAGAAGCCACTAACATGAAATCAGTTCCTGTTAGCAAAACTGCCCAGTGGAAGCTTTCCTTTACACTCCCAATGCCAGGAAAATGAACATGTTTCTTACCCTCCTCACACAGACAGTTCCTACAAGCTCTCTTATCAAACAAAAGCAAGGGAGGTTTTTTGTTGCTTTTGTTGAAGATTCCTGACTGAAAACCTGCAGTACCCACTCTTCTCTCTGGTTAGGATCCAGCACTGCAGAAACTCATTTTCACTATAGTTCAGCTGAAAACTTTAAAGATTGCAGACAGGAGTTGGAGCAGTCTCCGGGTGCTGATTCTTGTCAGGTTTATAGATGTATTCCTAAGCAAGTCATTTCTGTTCTCTGCAGGATGTTGTTTCTATCTCTAAGGGCTAGGTTATGTAAAAATAATGGCAGAAGCCTGCCTTAACCTGGCAAAAACTGGGAATCTTGACTGTTCAATGAAATGCTGCCTTTTCAAGCAATCCTCCTCCCTAATTAGTGCTGCATGGTGGAGCTGATTTTTTAATAATAATAAAAAAAAAAGTCATTTGGTTGATGATTGATAGGAGAAACCCCAAATACATTATTAAAAATAACAATCAGCTGCATCTAGGGGAAATTTAATAAAAAACATATTTGACAAAAGTCACAAGGCAGATTTTTCAATGTGAATGGCTTGAGTGGCTCCCCCATGCAGGCATTAAGTCTAATGTAGTCTGGTGTGATGTGGGGGAAGATCTTGCCCCCACCGGCTTTACATCATGCATTAGGAAAAGATATTGTGGACCTCAGTAGGCTTTACTGGAAAAAAATGCCTTTCACTGGGATAATCTAAGTATGCAGAAGAACAGAGCAGGCCAAGTCAGCCAACTAAATGTGGTTTTACAACACTAGGAATGAACACAAAGCTGAGTTGATATGCCTTAATACAAAGACTGATTGTGACTAGTAATTGCTTTTTGGTCTGACACTGTTCTTTTTTCATCAGTTTCAGATTAAGTAGTCCGTAATTGTAGGCCTAAAATGTTATACTAGCTTGATGTGGGAAGTATTTCCTGGGTTAAAATTCTCTTACTTTACTGCAATATTAACTCTAGCAAATAGCATGAAGGGATACGGTCTTTTGCTACTGACCTGCATTTTGAGGAAGTGATGCTAATAAAACTCATGTACTTATGTCCCACAGGCCTTGGTATAGAAATGAAAGAAAGCCAGAAAAATAAATACCTTTCATCTAGGAGGAAAAGGCAAGATAAGTTGGAAAAACTTTTCTTAGATGGTTAGATTGCTTCAATCTTACAATGTCTTAGGAAACACAGCATCATTAAAATACCCTGCAAAGGTATGAGTAGCTCTCCTGTAGCTCTTCCTAGCATAACCTCCCTTATTAGGAAGTATTAGAGCTTCCATGAAAAACCCCAAACCAAGCCTCTGAAGTATCTTACCCAGCTCTCATAGCTGTGGTATGGCCTTGCCAGTGAGTGGTGGCAGCTGGGATGCTGGGAGCAAGGATCAAAAGGAAAAGGATCTGAACCATGCTATTAGGAATAGGGTTGCCTTAAAGATAGAAGTTTTCCTATGCCTGTTCTCAGGCACAAAGGGCAGGTGGATGTTGGTTGTGTGCTGTCCTTGGGCACTGCTGTCTGTGAGTTTGGAGGTACTGACTCCATCCAGCTTTAACTCTTTTTAGACAAGTGAGGGGGTCAGACTCCCTAACGGAGACAGGCTCCTTCAGTGGGCAGTCCAGCATGCCCAAATTAAACTCTGAATTACCCTCTCAGGGTGTTTATATCTCTCCATGGACAATACAAAACTAGCCTCCTGTTTAGGCAGCTGAATTGATGTAAATACCCCCATAGTGCTATATATTTCACATCACAGACGTGGTACCTCTCAGTGTGAGCCAGGGCAGAAGCTAACTGTTTGCAACCAGGCTTTAAAAAGAAATGTAATTAGATGTAAGTCACCATTTCAGAGTGGTTGTGCTGACAGCTAGGGGATTAATTCTGCTCTTACTTATTAAGCATATGTTCCAAATTTTTGATATAATTTAAGTTGAAGAGAATATTACATGACAGGCATCCCTTTAAACTTTTACAACTTCTTGGATCTTCTTCCAACGTTAATTGTAATCCCAAGTGGTGAACCTACCCAGTTAATACAAAGTCAGTAAAGTGTTCTGTCTCTGCTGAAGTGGTTGCTGGGTGTGGGGAATCCTTCTATTGCTCCTGTCCTTGTGTGCGGTCAAGGCTGGTTAAGTCAGTCCTGCAGTGGCTGGTGTAAGCTCTCTGGTCAAAAGGAAAACCAGACCTCCCGTCTTCTAATCTGCTTGGTCTTCCCCTGTGCTCTGCTGTTCTTGTCTCTCCCCCCTCCCCCGCTTACTGTGGAAGCAAATTTGGAGCTTTCTGATCACCCAGGGCTGTGGCACCCATCACCCTGACACATGACAAGACTGTACTTACTAACTGTAAGGCAAAAAGACATTTCAACTATCACAAGCAACATGCTGCTGCAATACCAGGAGTTGATGCCCTTAGACATGTTTTTCAAAAGGCTATACAAGCCTTGAAGACCCAGAAAACTCATGTAAGCAGCTAATTTTCACCAAAACTTGATCTGTATAGCTCATGGGACTATGAGAAGATAGGCTAGAGAGGGAGATGACGATATGAGGATTTCACTGGGTGATTTTGGAGTTGGAGCCTCTGTTTCTCTTGAAGATACAACAATGTATTAACCTGCTGAGGGAGACTGGAACAGGTATTGCAGGTGGCATCTAAGCCATGGCCCTCAGTGATCCACTGGAGGTTGAGGGATGCTAGTGCTGTTGGAGCAAGCAGGGGTGAGCAGTCACCCTCTGTGGGCAGAGCAGTCTGTCCTGTGAGTAGCTCTGTGACTATTTCCCCAGTCAGGCAGCTGTCCCACATTTGTACACAGTCAGAAATGATAGTCATGCTGCTAGCTGAGGTAAGCGTAATGAGGAACTTGAAACAGGCAAGAAAAATGTATTAGGAAAAAAGTCTTGGGTTTTTCCCTCGGAAAAATACTCAGCTAGTTAATGTTGGTGTAGCTGAATCTGAGTTCTGTCACTCACCTCCATATTCTATTATTAATTCTGTAACAATTATGTTGCTATTCTGTACAACAGATGGGGATTTTAACTGTTTCATTAGCTCGGTAGGAATGGTACACAGAAACAGTTTAATTCTGTAGGATTATACTGAGTCACAACACTCAAAGGAGCAAATTCCAGGATACTAGAACAAATTTGGACACCTCCAGCCTCCTCACAGCATAGGCTTCAGCTAAGATCACTCTCACTAAAATATGCAGCTAAGGCACAGCTGAACGTGACTCATAGGAAATAGTATGCTGACCTGAATACACATGCTGAGTACATGCTGTGGGTGGGCAGCTTAAACACTTTGTAAACCCATTTCTCTTAGTCCTGCTTTTCCCCCCTCCTGATCAATGATGAAAAGCAAACTTTAATAATCTGAATTTCTCCCTTGCCCTGCAAAAGCAATAAATATACTGTCCTCACGCTCCTGACATCAGGAGCTCCTCTGTCACAGATTTCTTTAGAAATGCTTCTGACAAATCTGGTGCGAGGCTTGCGGATGAGTAGTGGGAAGGATTCGCAGCTGGGAGAGATGTCGGAGGCGGTGTGAGGTGAGGGAGTGGGTTTGGGTGAAGTGATGGGCTGTCAGGGTGGATCGGCAGGGACTGCCACAGCTGGCTGGAGGCATGGGCAGGTCCCTGCACAGACAAATATCCTGCACTGGCCAAATGTTGTGGGTTTTTTTGATGTTTTGTCTAAGGTAGATACAGATTGCTCAATGAAGGCACTTACCAATGCAAAAATACAAATGCTGATAGGATTAATGCCTGTTAATTTACAATGGGAAAAAAAAAAAAAAGTTCAAAATACCTAATCCCTACCTTGAGCTAGAAAAGGGGCAAACAGTGATGAAACTTGTTTTATTTGTCCGTTCAGGTCGTAAGTAGCATGAGCATTAGGCAGCCAGTATGGTTACAGCCTCACATAGCAATTCCCACTGATTGCATTTGGGCACACATTCCACTACAGGCAAAACCTGCCTCTGTAAGGGGAATTCAGGGAAAAAGAGGAACTTATGTTTTCTTGACATTAATGAGAATGATCTGGCATTAACTGAAAGTAATTGACAGCATTAGGGCAATGATAAAGGGCTGGCCTTGTTGCCAGAAAGACAGATTAGAGGCAGAGACATTTCTTGAGTCCAAGAATTATTCCAGAGGCAAGGAAGTGCATCCCCTCTAAATCCATAGGGATATATAGTGGATCTACTTAAATTTTCATAATGCTGCACAAAAACTTTCAGTCTTTAAAACAGAGTACCCATTTTTTTTTTCCCACTGGGGAAAAATACAGATCAGGATTGTACTGGTCTATTGGTAGCCATTCCATGGACTGCAGATGAGCTCTCGCTAAAGAAAGGGAATCCATGAACGTGTTACCATAAAACTATAAGTTACTGTGTGCCAGCTGAAATGTGCTACCTGGGAGAGAAGATTGTACCAATGGATGAATAACTTACAGAGGATGACAGTACTATGTGAACTGTAATTCACTGGTGTTCATCACACCAGTGTTTCTACTGTGTTTTGGCTTTTGATTATGTTGCATTGACTGAACAATCCTAAATGTGTGTACAGTGCAGATAATTGGGTGCCTTAAGAGAAGGGCAGGACCATGCAGCTGGGACTTCATCACTGTTTTAAGTATGGAGTGTGTGTATAGCAACAGGTCTACTTGAACGGACACTTTAATTTAGAAAATATATATGCCCATGGAAGTGGTGTAGTTCATCTAAAGACATCATGTTCATAACTGTTTTGATTCTTACAAATAGGAGTGCAACATTTAAACAGCTTTAGAATATAATATACTTTGCACCTAGCTCAACTTTGAACTTTTGAGTCACCAGAAGTTGTGACCAATTTTGACAAAATGGATTAGAACAAAATAAGGAAAATATACAAAAACCTGTACAGAAAATATATTGATCTAACTCTAGTCTTTTTGGAATTGGTATAAAAACCTGCACTGACTTAATGCAAGATGAATTTAGATGAGTAGTGGTCATCATTTTGGAAGAAAAAGACAAAATGAACAATGGCGCGTCACCAGGATGAGATAGTATTCACTCCAGCATCCCAGAAGAATGTGGGGATAAAGCAGCTGAGCTGTGGTGGTGTAAAGACTCTTTTGCAGAAATCCTTGGTTTCTGTGGTCTGTAAGGATGTAAATAGGATGCTGATTTTTAAGGGAACTAGGGAAAATCTCATAGGGGAGAGACATCTGTGCTGAGCAGATCTGTCAAAACAGTAGAGAGTATAATCCATGGGAAGAAGGATGAGTATTTTGTATGGAGGAAGAGTCTCCTCATGTCTTTTGTACTGGAAAGGTGTGCCTCCTATTGGTCTTCTTTGCATGAAGCTGCAGCAGACCTGGCTGATACCATCCACATGAATTTCTAAGTCTTTTGACAAAGTTTAGAATAGAATAGAATAATAGAACAGAATAGAATAGAGTATTTCAGTTGGAAGGGACCTACAACAATCATCTAGTCCAACTGCCTGACCACTTCATGGCTGACCAAAAGTTAAAGCATGTTATTAAGGTCATTGTCCAATGTCTTTCAAACACTGTCAGGCTTGGGGTATCAGCCACCTCTCCAGGAAACCTATTCCAGTGTTTGACCACCCACTCAAGGTCCTTCCTAACGTCCAGTTTGAATTTCTCATAACTCACACAGCTTTGAATCATTTCCACACATCCCACCACTGGATACCAGAGAGAAGAGGTCAGCACCTCCTTTTTTTGAGTTCACGCAGCAAAGGTCCATTTAGGAAAACAGGCAGACAAGGATAAGAGGGAAGGGCCTTGTTAGCATAAACAGTAGTTTGAAAGATAGATAACAGAGGATAAAAATAGTGAGTTCTCCCAGGGGAGAGAGGTCCAGAATGCTTTGTGCTGACACGTGCAATTCAACATATGAATTTATGAAGTCATTTATGAATAATGCTCTGTAAAAGTGGGTGAATGGAAACCACTGACAAACTTGAACTGATGACACTAAATTCTTCAGAGTAGTAAAGATGAGAGCTGGTTGTGCAGAACTGCAGAAAGAGATTGCATGGCTGAGGGACTGGGCAGTAAAATAGGATAAAAGGAAATTTAATCTAAAATGGTGCATATTGGGAATCAACAACCCTGATTTCATACACAAGAATGATGGACTCAGCTGGCCATTAGCACTCACCAACCTATGGAGGTTACTGACTACACAGAAAGCACTTCAGGCTCAGAACATCCCTCAGCTGCAAACTGGTGGAGGCTGAAGGAGTTATCAAAGTAGCTTACAGGCCTCCTTCACCTTGCTTTAGACGTTTGCTTCCAGCTGCTGTTGAAGGCAGAGTCCTAGCATCACTGGACTGTCAGTCAGAGACAGGACTGCTGTATCCTTATTTTCTTATGCTTCCAAAAATCTCTCTCTTGGTAGTGTTTACTGTCTGAGCCACTGAGAAATACTTCTCACTTTGGACAAATTGTTCATATGAAGCAGAAAAAAAAAAAATAAAATCTCCAGATGCATTGGCTGAATCCAAAACATGTAATAGGTTTTCTTTGTGTGTGTTTAAGAAAGAAAAATTAGATATATTTAACCTGTGATACGTAGAAAAGCACCACTGTTCTGAACAAGTTAATGCATCCTTAGGTCAAGATGCATGAAACTGGGTTACAGGTTTATTATAATCCATCTGTGAAAAGAAAAAGATTTATTTTTAATTATTTTCTTGAATTATCCAGCATAATGCTTGCTTATATTTTTCTCTTCTATAATTTTAGAGGTATAGTCATCTACAGACATATTCAGACTTAGTGGCTTTGGAGGAAAAGATATTCTTATTTTAAGGGAAAGTACCATCCTGTATCTCAGAATCAATAAAAGGAAATGTTTTTTGCCTGCTATTATTTCTCATTTTGATGATAAAGTGCACATTTAAAATAGAAAAAAGAAATTTTAGAAATTGCGCACCTATTTAAGACCTAGGAATTTCTGTATATGCAAATGAGAACATACATATGCAAATGTCACCAGAAAATGCCTTGACGAAGTATGCCAAAAATTTATGTGCATTTAAATCCTTGTATAGAGAGAAGCATACAACCACAGAATTATGTAGGCTGAAAGGGACTTTAGGAGATTGTCTGGTCTCACTCCCCTGCTCAAAAAGGGTCTAATTTAAAACTAGATTATGTTGCTTGTGGCCTTGTCTAGATGGGTTTTGAATATCTACAAGACTGGAGATCTCATGAGCTTTCTGGACACTGGTTTCAATGTCTGACCACTCTCATGGAGAAATGTTCTCCACATTTATAGTCACTATAAGTTGTACCCATTGCCTCTTGTCCTTTTACTGAGTATCCCTGAGAAAAGCCTGGCTGTGTCTGTAACCATCAGCTGTGGATGATGACTACATCCCCTCTGAGCCTTCCCGTCTCAGCCTGTACAGCTGCAGTTCTCCTAGCCTCCCCTCAAATGTCCTGTGCTCTGACCCCCTGACCATCGTAGTGGCGCTCCACTGGATTTGACCTAGTATGTCAGGCTGTTCTTCCACCGCAAACTACATCCCTCTCCACCACCCCACCTACAAAGCCACCGGGAATGAAAAACTCAAGATAAGCTGAAATAGGTGTTTCGTGTCAAATTTACTGAGTACTAAAGTAGCAAAACTTGAAACATTTGATCTGCCTGCCTTTACATGTGCCATTTTTAGCACATATGTATCAGCTGAAAGATGGTCACAAATCATATCTGTGAACACGGTTTAAACATAGGAACTTGTGAATATTATTAGAGAGAATATCTGGTCATCTAAAGGTAATAGTCAGAAAGTGTGCATAGATTTTCAAACCAGTTCCGTGTCCATGTGCCCACTTTTTCAGAAGTGCTTTTGATAATGGATCTTATGGGAACTTATTGACACTAATAAATATCTAAAGAGCAGGTGTCAAGAGGATGGGGCCAGGCTTTTTTCAGTGGTGACGAGTGTTAGGACAAGGGGCAGTAGGCACAAACTAGATCACAGGAAGTTCCACCTAAACATGAGGAAAACCTTCTTTCTTGTGAGGGTGACAGAGCACTGGAGCAGGATATTCAGAGAGGTTGTTGAGTCACCTTCTCTGGAGACTTTCAAAACCCACCTGGACACATCCCTTTGTGACATGCCCTAGCTGAACTGGCAGGGGGTTGGACTAAACGATCTCCAGAGGTCCCTTCTGAGCCCTACCATTCTGTGATTTTGTGATACTGTAATGCTTTAAGTGTTGCAATAAGGAACAGGCTTCTCAGCCCTTATGAAAATCTAGTCCTTTTTCACACCCTGTGTTGGAGAAAATCTGAATTTAGCCCCAGAATTTAGAAACTAATGAGGGCTTTCTTTGAACATTTATTTCCCAAATCCCTTTTATTGCTGTTTGCTTGTGTAATAAAATTGTTTGAAAAATCAGCTTTGGGCTTACTGAGCTGCTTAAACATATGCCTAGTGTAGAAGGTATGCTACAGAAGCCATCTTCTTTAAGTCAGGAATGTCTTTGTAATCTGGGAAGAACTGTTCTTCATCCATCATATTTAATGAGAAAAGGGATATATACAGAGAAAACAGCCCGTTGCTTTTAAAATATTTGGACTTTTTCTCCCTTGATATAGCCTTTTCCTCAGTCTTAGCAGGATATTCCCTTCCAGAAGTAAATTGTGGCATATTTTTGCACAAATATTCAAGCAAGATTTCTTGGTTTAAGTGTCATTTAATTTGTCAACTTTATTGCAGAATGGGGAAATGATGCCGAATGCAGCTGTCACCCTCAGTGCTTGGCCTTGGCAGGTTTTTCAGCAAGAATGAATCTTACAGCTTGTCTACCCTCCAGCCTTTAGTTAGCTGGAACTGCTTTTTACCATTATAGCTGCTCAGCTGCAATTAAAAGGGCATCTGAGTATTTGGGAATTCCTTGGACCATTAGTTTGAGCAACTCTAATTATGCTAGGAAAGTATAGGGTTTTTTTTTATTGTTCCATCCTTTTAATTACCTAGAAGCAGTTTATTTGAGAGGAAACTATCTGGATTGTTGAGAAATTTGCTATTTTGTAAACCCAGTATTTTGGTGTCACAATTGTAGCTTTTATCTAGAGCTGTGCAAAACCCATCAGTTTAGTTTCAGTGGACTGTGAGAATTTCTGCTATTCCATACAACTCTGAATGTTTCTCTGTTTGGTGTTTCTTTTTCTTTTTCTTTTTTTTTTTTTTTCATTTAGAGTTACCAGAAAATATGCCCATATTTAAACCAAAATACAGGCAGACACACCAACAAAGCCAAGGATTCCTGTGGCCCAGCTCTATGTACCTGACATAGATAGGAGAGTGACCACTGTTGTTTTTACAAGAAAATCTGGTGATGTTCTCCTCCACAGAGAGGCTAAAGTGTCTGCATCATCCTGGTCTGCCTTGCTGGGAGAGTGCTGCTGTGGACATCTGCATCTTCTTGCTTTTGCTCATTCTCATAGAGCCCCAAATCGTTCTGCTGGCTACAGACTCCACCTCTCCTCACCAATCCAACGCTATACAAGTTAAAAGGAAATTCCTGCTGTTCAGAAAATAACATCTTGGTTTTGATTTTTATTACATGCTTTTTTGTATTCTGCCAAACTGTTTCTGTCCAAAGGCAAGACTTTCCCTTTGATTCTGATAACTGCAAGGGGTTTCTAAGCTTCCAAAAGACTGCTTAGAGGAGCCTTCCCATTGACATCAAATAGCTTTAGATCCAGGGAGGCTCATTCTGAAGACACTGGAAACAATTATGATTTTATTTCAAACTCTACATTGTAATATTGATGTTTGCAACTTATCTGCTTCTTCCAAACTGTTTCTCCCCAGTAGAGTCTAGAATTACTAGATTCTTCAGCTATAATATACATAATATCTATAAAAAAAGTGTGCGCTACAATCACTTGTGGGAACATTTTGTCTCAATATGTTTAATAGCTGTAAATATTGTCAATAAAATTTCTTATAGATAATCATACTGAGACCATTTACCATGCATTTGTCTTGAATACTATTTATTATAATCTCTGAGTCTTAAAATCACAGGTTTCTATTAGAAGTCATTAGCCTCTTTGTATAATGGCTTTTTCTGACAGTAGAATTTCTTGCAGGTCCTGATTCATTTGTCACTGTTTCATGGATAATGGAATTTGCAAAAACAGTTAATCCTGTCCTTTTTCAATGTACAGGTGTCAGCCAGTTGTCATCTGGACAAAGTGCTAAATAAGCATTATTAAAAAAAAGAAGAAACAAAACACTGACAGCAAAGGCAAACAGCCTCTGCTTATCCGTCTGGTTGCAGCAGGGCAGTTTGCATCCACAGCCTCTGCCCAGTCACTGAGTAACCATACCAGCAGAAAAAATTTGGGCTGGGAAAAGGAAGGCCAGGTGTGCTTTCTCACTGTACCCAGGGCAGCTTTTCATAAGTCCTGTTCTTGCTCTGTTCTCCTTGACAAGTCTAACACCTGTGGCAGTGCATGAGTGGAGATGAGGTTTTCTAGCTTGAAACTGGAATGCAGTGATTTAAGAGGCATGTTTGTGTGTTGTTCTCAGGTAACTTCAGAGTCAACAGCTATTTTGATCAACAGAATGATCCTACAAAAGAATCTCTCCCAGCTCCAGAATGAATGTCTGAATGTTCTATAATTTCTGGTTAGTCAGCTGTGGCTGATGACATGGGCTGTCCAGAAGCAAGAACAATGAATACAAGAGGGTCTTCACCTTTACTACAGGCACAGCCCTAGTGCTTAGTAGTAATGGAGGATGTGAAAGACAGGCAGCAGTTTATCAGTAAATTTGCCCCTACAGTGCTGGCGTAGGTGCCAGGGAAATTCATGTCATGGACCCATCACAGATGGAAGAGATTGGAGTTGGCTCTCCTTCGTACCTGATGGGCAAGTCTGAAGACAGACAGAAATTTGGCACATTGCATCTCAGTGACAGGTCTGTTGGACTTGTTCCCCAATGGAGAAAAACTGCATTGCTTAGTTTTTAAATTATGAAGAAAAAGTCCAGAGTCATGGTCGTGTGGGCAAAGAAAAACTGAAATGCACCTTCTTTCCTGTGTCAGGGAGCTCCTGTTTACCTAGTCATCAGTTTAACAGTGTACCATAACCAGAAGATGATCTGGGTATAACCATGGTCCAAAGAGTGGCATTTTATGGGCTGCGTCAGTACGTAACTGCCCCACGTCCCTCACATTAGAATCACCCTAACCTGTGTGGTGCATACTGCTGCTCAGTTACTTTAACCTCTGCTCAGAGCTCTGAGTGTCAAACTTCAAATAAAGCCAGGTCTTTGCTTGAAAAATAGTGAAATTATTATTTTTTTTCCAGATATTTTTTATTGCTAAATCTAAACCATTGCAAAGCTAGATGTGTAATCTAAAACAGGCATTGGGGAGCCGTTTCATGTATTTCTATCATCTGCTTCAGGACAAAATGCATTGCCCTCTGGAGTGCACCCATCTATCTCAGTTGACTACACAGGGACAAAACCTGCTGAGTGTAGACTAGACTCTTAGACAGGTTTGTGTGATGAATCTTACCCTTAGTGTACTGGCTCTCAGTTTGAAGAAAATGGTGATACAGCAGGCAGGGGCTGGAAAACGTTTAATATCTACTGAGCTCATCCACAGCCTAATGCATAAAAATAATTATCCCTACAACCTTTTCTTTTTTTGAGGACTCACTCTTGCAGAGAGCTAAGTCTCCCCAGTTGCTTTCTTTCAGTAGCAGTTGGGGTTACTATGCAGCTGATGGGCTGAACAGCCCTTCCCAGGCTTAGGACTTTGTTGATCTCCTGCTGCTTCTGACAGCTCAAAGCATCTCTTGTAATGAAGGGTCAGAAAAGTCTGGAATTGATGTATGACCAGGTGGAGCGTATAGTCCCACTTCCAAGAGCAAGGCCAGCGGTTATGGCTTTAAACTAGCCGATTAAACATTCATCCTAACTACATGGGACCTTGGATGTGATTATTCAATCTGTAAACATAATGGCTTTGGATATTTAAAGAACTATGCATTTAGTTGTAGACAGATTATGCAAACTATAGTGATGAATTTAAGCTGTGAATGTAGCCTGTGTAACGTCTGAGTCACATTTACAATGGACTAGATGTTCATTTGTACATCTTATGTTGTCCCCACTAGATGACATGTGTGTTCTTAAAATTGAACGGAGTGAAATGGTAACACACAGCTAAATAACATGACCTCTAAATGTCATCTGCAAGTTGGAGCAACAATGCTAAAAGCCTATTGGAAAAACTCTCTGTGGTGAAAATGGGCTCCTTTTTTTGGGTGAACAGGTGAATTTTGCATTTTTTAGCAAGCTCTTTCAATTTCTGCTCATGAATATAGCTTCTTCTGGCCTTTTATAACTATGCTATAAAACTTAATTCATTTGCAGAAAGAGAAGAAATCTTTGCAATACAATTCCTTGCATTGTAGTTTGCCCTTTGTCTTCTGGACTTAAAGTACAGAGGTATGTGTTCTGTCAATAGGAATGAATTCTTTTCTTCTGTTGTATTTAGGATACATTTTTTAACACTCTTTCTCTCTCTTTCCCTTCTAGCTTTAACTTAATTTTGCCTATCTTAGCTGACTTGATGACACAAGTCTTAACCTACAGGCAGTCTTGTTCTGAGGGTTTTTTTTTTCCTAAAGAGGAAAAAATATTGCAGTTTGTATCATGAGTATCGAATTGAAACTGGATGGGGAAGAGGGCAGCAAACTTAAAAGACAGAAGAGGCTACTGCAGAAAGCAAGGGACCAATCTCTTTTCCAAGCCTGTAGTAGACATGACAAAAATAATGAGCTCAGCTTGTAAGAAGACAGTAAAAAAACATTTCTAAACACTGACAAAATGAAAGACTGGGGTATGTTGCCTAAGGATGATAGTATCAGAGATTTTTAAGAAAAAATTAGATGGGCACCTACTAATGCTGAGATAGGTGTGCTTAATTGGACATTGGGAACTGAGGTTCCTTCCAGCTCAGTTCTTTGGGTTCTGTGATGTAGGGCCTCTTCCTTGGCATAAAATCACTACTAGGTGGATAGGCCCAAATGAGTGAAACCTATTGATTGGAGTTTCCTTTGTGGTACAGTTGCCTGTTGGGGAACAGACAATAGAAAATAGGATGATGGAGGTACTCTGGGCAGCCTGTTGGTGTTGCAGTAGGAGCTTGCTCAGTGTATGCTCTCAGAGCTCCAGCTGTGGCTGTGGCTTCTATTGGTCTCTATGGCTCCTTCTCAGCCCTGTGTCTGAGGGTTAGGGGATGAAGAATTACATGGTACTGCATAGGTAAATCCTCATTTATCAAGCAGAGCTTTACTGTCTATCAGTGAGCAGATCACAAAAATGTTTATTTTCTTCTGAAGTAGCCTGCTTCTGATTTTTCTGCAGTTTAGATCTTATATGGCTCAATCAGCAGATCTGATAGAGGAAATCTGCGCAATTAAGATGATTAATTTTCCATGCCACCTGTCTTAAAGTGTATAAAGCATACCTGTACTGCCATGAATGATTACTACAGATGATGAATCAGCAAGGATGGGCCCATGTTTAACACTTTGGTTTGTGATTTTTGTTATAATCTCCGACATGACTGATTATCCTGTGGCCAGGAGTAATTTATTGGATTAATGAATTACTTACTAATACATGAGTGTGATTAATTGAGATGCCTGTTTGGATCCTATTCTGCGCAATGAAGCTTGAGCACTGACAGGTGCAGACTGTGGGCCTGATTCTGTCTTCCAGGAACTGATGGGGAGTCATGGAGATAATCCACACCAGCAAAGGCTACAGGACTGTGCTGAGTAAACTCCCATGGAGAAAGTAATAGGTATCTCTTAATTTGGTGGCCTGGAAGACTTACAGCCGTGCAGTTCCCATGAGTGAAAACATGCTGTCCCTTCTTCCTACCTTCTCTGCCTTTTCTTCCTTCAGGTCTTACTTTTCTATGTAGCTATCTGTGATTTATTGCCACCTACAATGGCAAGTCAAGAGTGGCAGGAGCTGGTCTGTTTCTGGAAAGCTAATGTGAAATTAGGAGCTGCTCTTCTGAACATCAGATGCAGAAAGGAGAGACCTTGTAGTGGCTGGTTGAGCTGTTATAAATGATCCAATAGGGTTTGTCCTTGAATGTGGGTATTTTTAAAACTGATACATTACTATTATGAGTATACACAGCATCTGGTCATCTGTTGGATGGGGACTTCTTCTGAGATAAGTTTAAGCAGTGGCTGGCAGAAACTGAACACCCAAATATCAAACCATCTCCTCACCTCTGACAGCAGGTGGTGAGGGAAGGAAATCTCAGTTGTGTCAGCTGCAGTGTTTTTGTCCATAACATCGCTTGCTCTGAGTGCAGCAGAAGACCTGGTAGCTGGATGGACAGAGGGCATGGCTAGGTGGTATGTCGCAGGATGATCACCACTGTATTCCTCCATCTCAGCCTGACCTGCTAAGCCCAGGCTTTGCCACTATGTGAGTGGCAGGTGGCTGTGAATGAGAAGCCTTCACCTGGCTAAATTGTTCCCCGCATTGTTCGGATGAACCCTGGAGGAGCTAATCTGACAAAGTCAGCAAATCAAGCTGCATGGTAGGAAAATTGTAAGCTTGATACCTTCCCTCTCAGAGGGGTAATTTGGGCCTGCCTTGGTTGAGGTGAATGGTATAAAGCTGTTTGAAGGAGGAATTGGGTGTCTGCATCCTTTGCTTATGTGGCTTCTGAGAACTGAAGAGGGAGAAAGGGGGACAAGGGGACAAAAGGCTTCTTGGCCTAATTTTTGTGCCAGTGTGGAGGATATGTGTATGGATCACTGCTGTTTTGCTGAGGAGCTGAATTCTGATAATGACTAGAAAGTCACAGAGGTTATTGCTCCTCAGAGCAATATACCTTTTTCTACAAAATGGGCTATTAGCACTTGTGGCACAATAAAATGACTGTCTTTTCTAGTCCCTCATTACAATAGCTTAACTTCAGTATTACTCTCTTTAGAGTTAGCAAGCTAACTCTAGTAGAGCTGACCCTAATTGAAGGAAATGATGCCAGCAGGGCTGCTGAACATGGAATACAGAGTGAGGCCAGTGGTAAAGCAGCAAGGTATGTTTGGGGCATAAGAGTTGTTTCAGTGGGCAAGTGAGTTTTGATTTCAGTTGGGAAAACTTCTCTTCTACTGAACATCTTTTCTTAGGGTGCTTTTGGTGATTCACTTCCATGTCTGAGACGTTTTAAGCCTTCCTGATGCTCTGGCCTTAGTGCTCCAATGTGCAGTAGCACTTGTCTTGCTGTGGTGGCAACACAGACCTACAAACACCTGTGTCATGCCTGAGGAGTGAGTCTGACACATCTTGGCATTACAGCTTATACAAAGCAGTTGTGAAGGCCCTTTCAGGCTAGGACTCCAGAGCTGAGCATAATTCCCAGTGAATTATGCCAGGAGTTTCTGTTCAGCACCCCCTTTCTCATACTCTGTCTGAATCTGAAGCCACAGCTCTCTAAGACCGAACAGCCTCACAGTTCACCTGGCCTTCAAAGGAGAAGCATGGTGAAATGGGATTGGAAATGTCAGGGCCAACATGTAGAGTAGCTCAATGAGGAGGCCTCCAAATAATCACCCAGAACAGCTGGGATTCACTGAGGGTAATGTAAGCCTGAGACATCCATGTGACTCATGGTGGCTGTTTGGGTTCCTGTCTGGATATCAAGACTGAAAAATTCAGTCTGTGCAGCTGTTAATGAAACGATCTCTTGAGAGCAGCTTTGCATGTAACGGATGCTTATTTTGTGTGTATAATTTGTAAGGCCACTATTAGCTTTTTTCTTGACCCCTATTCCCAGGATGGTGAAAAACAATTTCATTTGCAAATAGTAGATTTCAAGGTCTATGATTTGAAAAATCTTCTTGAAACGGTAATGCAAATACTGTGCACCGTCTCTGTGGCCCAAGGCTTTCACGGTAGCTTTCTTATTGTATTAGTGCCTTTGAGTATTCTCCTCTTGTACTGATTCCCTGCAACAGAGATATTGACAGAAGGATCCCTTTGAGTCTTTGAGTTTGCTTTGCTGTAGGAAAGAATAGAGAAAGGTATTTGGAGAAGTGTGGGAATAATTGTTTTTTCTATTGGTGTGATGTATTGAACAATTTTCACTCTTATCCATGTGAAATAGACATTCTGTAAATTTTTGGGTTGAACAAAAAATTAACATAGAAGAGAAAGCAAACCTAAAGGGCATAATCTGGAGGAAAATGAACAAAAAATGGTAACCAGAAGTGTGCAGTGGAGTAGGATGGCAGTCAACTGCATGAAGCGCGTGACCATCTGTGTTTGCAGGGGCTTATATATCCTTTGAAATAGATATGTGGCTAAGTGTAATCACTTGGTCTGTGTGAGTGACCAAATGACTTGATCAAAAAAGTTCAAAGTCCTAACATCCTTCAGCTTAAATGAATTACTTTGTTCTGTAGTGAAACAGAATCATCATTTTAGATAGAAGTGCTTTGTTTAAATAAGATAATGTAATGTCTATAATTTGGGTGTTTTGCTTGTTGGACCATTAAATGACTTGACTGTCCACTAAATCATATAATAATTCAAAGTTTCTCCAAGCTCAAGCATAGATGAAATTTGTGGGATGGAGTTCAGGAAAGAAAGTATATAGGAGAGAGCATGGAGAAGGAGAAAAGGAAACAATGTCTGGGGACAAATAGTTCTCTAAACTTTATTCATACTTGAAAGACCTGTCCATGAAACATGGTTGGGCCTGGGTTTTGAAGGCTGCATTAGCTAGAAGCCGCCATTTTGGGAAACTGTTAGATGAGGACTATGGAGTTGGCCTGAATGAAGATCGGGATATCTGGATCATGTTTCTGAAGAACAGTGGTCATACAGTCTATGCTGTACTAGGACAGTTTCAAAATGTCCTGCACAGCAGAAATTATGATAAATTAATATTTCAGAAACAAGGTGCTTCTAAAATGAATGAGATTAAGTAATTCTGTCGACTGCCTAAAGTAGCTGACATCCTTGTTGGGTTTATTGCTGTCACCCAACAGCTGCCTGGTACTCTATTTGGAGCTTGCCTCCCTGGGTTCTGAAGCTCCTGAGACCACAGTAAAAAGCCTGAAATGCTGACCTGGCTCATTAGTTCAGAGCTGGAGAGCCTGGAGAGCAACACATCTGCTCTCGTGGGGCTGTCCATCTCTGGGGTTTGTCTCAAGCCCTTCGGTGGGAACACTGACTTGGATTTGCCAAAAGTTCATCATCCTAAGGTAATGCAAGGTAATACAAAGTGATACAAGACTTAGGCCCAGTGGGATGCCGTTTGCGTTTTGAAACCTCTCTAGAGCATAGTGCATATAAGTGCCATGTTATCAGCTTCTGAAAGGCATTCAGTGATGGATGCCATTGTGAAGCCTGAGTGCTACCTAAGAGGTGTATGAGACAACTTTTGATTTCTCTTACTTGGTCATGAAAAGACACTTCAGTGCACAAATAGAAAGATATAAATTATGATTTCTGGTGCTGTCATTCTGTTGCATTTCATAGAATCATAGAAACATAGAACGGTTTGGGGTGGAAGGGACCTCTAAAAGTCATCTAGTCCAACCCCTCTGCAGTGAGCAGGGACATCCTCAACTAGATCTGGTTACTCAGAGCCTTGTTGAGCCTCACCTTGAATATCTTCAAGGGATGGGGCCTCAACTACTTCTCTGGGCAACATGTTCCAGTGTTCCACCACCCTCATGGTAAAGAACTTGTTCCTAACATCCAATCTAAACCTACTCTTCTGTAGTTTAAAACGATGGCCCCTCATTCTGTTATTATAGGCTTTTGTAAACATTCCCTTTCCTGCCTTCTTGTAGGGAAGATATGCTAGGTACGGATTCAAAGCATACACAGTGTTGCAGTTTGCACTAGTACTTGTTGGATTCTTATCCCGCTGAAACAGGTGATAAACTGCAGAAAAGCCACTGAAACGTGTGACTTGACCTACCTTAGCTAAAGTCAGCAAAAATAGCAAGCGAGAGAGGGAAAAGAAGAGCTGAGACCTCTCTGAAGGTGACTTCCTCTCCTCTCCTGGGGTGTTCCACAGTGTTGTGCTTTTTCCAAGCTCTGAAGTTCAGCTATGCTTTAAAAGCCCTGCAGAGCCTGAGGCATTTTTATTTTCCCCGTGCTTTTATTGATTTTACTTGACATGCTGATGTTGCTTTGCAGAAAGAAGTCCTCTGTTGTGGCCTGTATTGGAAGGGGGAGCAAGAGCCAGTGTCAGCTGCAGCATCTGGTCTGAGCGCCCGAGAATCAAATTCACTTTGCTTTCATGAGTGATCCTGCTGTGTGTACAAGTGGGATATATTACTCCCATGGTCGCAGGTTGCACACACCAGAGTAATGACATGGAGGAACTGTGAAATAGCTCTCTGTATTATCAAGTACTGTTAAAGATCAGAAAAAACAGTGCAAACCAGGGCGTTCATGCTTACAGTCAGATTTCTCCTTTCAAACATGCCTGCCCCCTGTGGTGTTCAGAAATCTACTGGATCTCTCAGCAGCAAAATGCTTCTTCCCCTTTGCCCCTTTTACTCTGTTTAAGTGATCTGTAGTGGGGTGGGCTGCAGGTGTTTCTCAGTTCAAGACCTGCACCCCCCCTGCCCCAGCAGGGAGGGTCAACCACAGACCTCACAAACTGCCTTCCTGCCTGAGAGAGGACCCATCCCTGCAGGCCGAGGGAGGACACTTGACTGAGGTTAGTGAGCAATGTCCGTTTGTCAACTGCACCATGACATTTATCCACAGAGCTCAGGATACCTGACTGAGAGAAATCCAAGACCAGATCTTCCAAACCTGTTGTCTCTCATAAGGCTGAGAGCTTCCGTGTCCTCTCAGAGATTCATGGGAACCCTGGTTGGTGAGAAAAGAGCATCCATCCCATCACAGCACTTGATTGTGGTGGATAATAACCATATCCTATGCTGTGGGGAACTCCCTTCTTCCTAAATGTCTGCAAAATGATTCAAAGAACTAAAAGGGCTATATTGCAATCAGCCTGGGCTCACTGCTATCTAATAGTTCTGTAGCATCTGCTCTGATTTTCTGTAGCACCCTTAATCTCTGCAGGTAAGCATGGAAAGAGAGACGTGGAGGAGAGAAAACAACCTTAGCAGAGAAGGTAGCTTCAAATGTGAAGTTAGGAGAGGGGAGATGAGACCTCTTCCCCTACCTAGGCAGTCCATGTTTCAGGGATAGGGTATAATCCCCCGGCCAAGGGATGGTGCAAACCTGGCTACATTGGCTGAAAATATGCTGCAGAATAACGCACAACATCCCTGAGTGCTGGCTGTCTGACTACCTGTACTGCTTAAATACCAGCACATTCATTCCCTTTCTGGTTTGATCCATGCCAGTTAGTGCTCTCTAAGATGCTACCCAGTCAGTTTGTGAGGCAGCTGGTACCAGTGGCCATGTCCAAAAAGCAGCAGGGCTGCCATTGCACCCACTTTTTCTCTCTGCACTTTAAGCAGCCCTCCATTGCTATTCCATTGCAGGCTACTCCATTGCAGGCTTTGCACCTTCAGATACCCTGCTATGCCTCTGCACCATCTCCCAGGTATGGCTGTATGGCATAGGAGAGGCACTCTGATTTCAACCAAACTTCATATCTGCAAGTTACCTGCCAGTGTCTCTGTGTTACCAGTGCACTGCTCTGGCTTTAATTCTTCTCATGGATAAGTGTTAGTAGGGGACATATTTTGCTTAAAGTGCATAAATGGCAAGAGTAATTTTGCTCTTGAATTCCCATTCTTTAAGAAAAAACTCACAGGGTAGTTTCAATCTGGCAGTGTCCCATGTGTCATTCTCTACACCCATAGAACAGCTTGGTTTTGGAAGGTGTATCCACAAAGACTAATACATCAGTCCAAAATGCACCTGCTACACTGATTAAGGTCACTGGTTGAGAGAGTCCCTTGGGAGACAAACCTGGAGGGCAAAGGGGTGCAAGAAGGCTGGATATTCTTCAAGAAGGAGCTCTTGGAGGCACAGAAGTAGGCTGTCCCCATGTGGTGGAAGACGAACTGCTGGGAAAAACGACCAGCCTGGCTGAACAGAGATTTTGCTGGGACTGAGGAAAAAGAGGAGAGTTCACTATCTCTGGAAGAAGGGTCAGGCTACTCTAGAAGAGTACAGACGTTTAGTTAGATTATACAGAAAGAATATTAGGAAGGCAAAAACACAACTAGAACTCAGCCTGGCCACTGCTGTTAAAGATAATAAGAAATGTTTTTATAAATACATTAACCACAAAAAAGGAGCCAAGGAGAATCTCCATCCCTATTGGATGCAGGGGGGAACATTGCCACCAAAGACGAAGAAAAGGCTGAGATACTTAATACCTTCTTTATCTCAGTCTTTAGCAGCCAGACCTGTTATCCTCAGGATATTCAATCGCCTGACCTGGAGGACAAGGATGGGGAGCAGAATAATCCCCTCATAATCCAGGAGGAAGCAGTTAATGACATGCTAAATCAACTGGACACCCACAAGTCTATGGGACCAGACGAGATACACCCAAGAGTGCTGAGGGGGCTGGCAGAGGAGCTTGACAGGCCACTCTCCATCATTTATCAAAAGTCCTGGTTAACAAGGGAAGTCAAGGATGACTGGAGGCTTGCCAATGTGATGCCCATCTACAAGAAGGGAAGAAAGGAGGATTCAGCAAACTACAGGCCTGTCAGCCTGACCTCGATACCAGGAAAGATTATGGAGCAGTTCATCTTGTGTGTGATCACAGAGCAAGAGCAGTAAAATCAGGGGATCAGGCCCAGCCAACATGGATTCATGAAGGGCAGGTCCTGTTTAACCAACCTGATCTCCTTCTATGACCAGGTGACCCACCTAGTGGATGGGGGAAAAGCAGTAGATGTTGTATACCTGGACTTTAGCAAAGCATTTGACTCCATTTCCCACAGCATTCTGCTGGAGAAGCTGGCAGCTCATCGCTTAGATAAGTGTACTCTTCGTTGGCTTAAAAACTGATTAAATGGCCGAGCACAGAGAGCAGTGGTAAACTGAGTTAAATCCAGTTGGCGAACCATCATGAGCAATGTTCCCCAGGGCTCAGTCTTGGGGCTGGCCCTGTTTAACATCTTTGTTGACGATTTGAGTGAGGGGATTGAGTGTACCCTCAGTAAATTTGCAGATGACAGGAAATTAACTGGGGGTGTTGATCTGCTTGAGGGTAGGAAGGCTCTGCAGAGAGATCTGGATAGGTTGGACCAATTAGCTAAGGTCAATTGTATGAAGTTTAATAAGGCTAAGTGCAGGGTCTTGCACTTGGGTCACTACAACCCTCAGCAGT
>JAAGNO010020151.1:0-12773 GCA_033439905.1 Ceryle rudis
AGGTTTCACGTCCTCTTTCTCGGTGGTGTCATTGCATCCGGTAAGGGGGCAAGAATGGAGGCGGTGGTGCGGCGCTGCCCGTTCCTGGCCCGCGTCTCGCAGGCCTTTCTGCAGAAGGCCGGGCCCTCTCTGCTTCTCTATGCCCAGCACTGTCCCCGCATGATGGAGGGAGCCCCTCCAGCCGCCGCCCGCGC
Organism: Ceryle rudis; assembly: GCA_033439905.1. Taxonomy (NCBI): domain Eukaryota; kingdom Metazoa; phylum Chordata; class Aves; order Coraciiformes; family Cerylidae; genus Ceryle; species Ceryle rudis. The sequence continues at coordinate 195 of JAAGNO010020151.1, forward strand.
CCTGGCCACGTCCGCTTCCCGCGGACAGCAGGCGGAGGAGGAGACCCCCGCAGCCCGCCTCGGTGAGTACGGCCGCGAGGGGGGACCGCGGCCTCTGGCGGCACTGCGGGAGCCAGGCCTCTGCCGGGGATGGGCGGCGGGTGCTGGGCTGGGTCACGGAAGGTGTCCTGGGGACAGACCCAGCCGTTCCCGCACACTGGCATCGCCCGTCGGGGAAGGAAACTTCTGAAATCGGCAGCTTCGAGATAAGGGTTGCTCCCCGCAATTCTTTAAATGCGTGTGGTAATTAAGCGTGGACACAAACCAGAAATGGGCCTGTTGGGATGTCCCGCGGTGAGCTCCGGCTGGAGATCCGGGATCGCATGGCTGGGATTTCTCAGGCTCGAGCGGCTCTTTCCCCACCCGGTCACATTCCTTGGGGTTGTTACCCTGGCGCTCAGAGTAAAGATTTGAGGCTTACAGCAGAGAATGGAGGGACTGGTGGCTGAAAACAGCCAAACTCCCCGAAATAGACTCTCCTCTTTGAAGATAAAGGAGAGAGGCTTTTTTTTCCCCTTTAAAGAGTCCAGTGCTACATCTAGCATCTTAAATCAGATGCCCCTTGGGTGTTACTGGGATTTCCTGGTTGTATGAGTGTCATTGATCAAATTAAATAGTTCTGAATGGCTTGTATCAAACTAATTGTGAAGGTAATGGATAGATAAGTTTAAATCAGTGTATTAAAATTAAGAAGCTGAAGTGCTTTCCCTTTTCTCCTTCTACCTCAGAGGCCAAAAATGCCAAAGAGGTGGCCCAACAGAACACAGAGGGAACCCAGCCACCTACTGGCCACCCACCTGCTGGTGCTAGCCAGAGCTCTGCTACCAAATGCCCATTCCTGGCAGCTCAGATGAATCACAAGAACAGTAATGTTTTCTGCAAAGCCAGCCTAGAGCTCCAGGAGGATGTGCAGGAAATGCAGGCAGATAGGAAAGGTAAGTAAGTATTCTGGGTGCTGAAGGGTTGGCTCCTTCCTAGAGCTTCTGGTGCCTGACTTTGCTCTAGAGTGTGTCTGAAGTTTTAACAGCCACCACTTGAATGATGTGCTTAGGATTATAGGCTACCACAACAAAAAGCCACTAGAAAATGTAGGTGTGCATGGCATACCTGCAGTACTGTGCAGTGTTTCCCCGGGTGGTTTTGGTGTGGGAACACTGTATGATGTATTGTGATACATTGGCCTTAAACATGTGAATCAAGCTGTTAGGCTTGGACTCAAACGTGGACGCTTAGAACTGAAGAGATCTTTACTAGGATGGTGGTACAGACAAAGGTGGTATGTCCAGAGTCAGAAGAAGCTGCATCTAGGTACTAGGCAAGTACCAGCACAAATCCAAGCTGGAAGGCAAGTAAATGTAGGCATTTTTTTGTTTATGGAACCAAGGGTGTTGGCTGGCTTGCATTCCTCATGCGGAAGGGCTGTCCTTCAAAGGAAGGAACTTTCCACCAGTATCAGTAAAGCCTTGCTTCTGTCTCAGGAAGCTCATTTTACTGCTGTGTTTGTTTTCTGTGGTATAGCTTCAAGAAAATCTGCGCTACCTGAACAAAACACTATAGGAATGAAAAGGAAGTGCCTTGCTAGAATTCTGCCTTCAGTTAGGTGTGTACCAACTCTCTCAGATAAATGCTGTAGCTGTACAGAGTGGTTTTCTGAGCCAGGGTGAACTAAATGTGTTGTAAGGAAGTTGCACATTGTGTTGTCATTGATTAGCAAGGCTTTCCTTTTGTCTCCTACAATGCAAAATTGTAAGCAAGTAAAATAGTCGATTCTAACAGGAGAATGTAGATTCAGGAACATGCTTCCTAAAGAATGAAGAGTTATGAGTTACTTAAAAAGTTTGCTTTGCTGAAGTCAACTTATTTTGTTTCGAAGTGATTGAGCTCGCTGGAATTTATTACAATGTCTGTAGGTACAGAATTTGCCAAAATATCAACTACTTCTACAGTGAGGAACACTGAGACTGAGGGAGAAAAACAGAGCGGCTTGCTCAAGAAGTTTAAGGATATTGTGCTGAAGCAAAGACCAGAAAGCGTCTCCCATCTACTTCAAGATAACTTGCCAAAATGTAAGGTCTGGTAAAACCCCTACTGGCCTGGTCTCTTGCAGTATTTCCTATGTACTTACGTGTCTGTCTCATTTCAGCTGTATCCACCTTCCAGTATGATCAGTTCTTTGAGAAAAAGATAGATGAAAAGAAGAAGGATCACACCTACCGAGTATTCAAAACAGTGAACCGAAAGGCACAGATCTTTCCCATGGCAGATGACTATACTGATTCTCTGATCACCAAGAAAGAGGTGTCTGTCTGGTGCAGCAATGACTACCTGGGGATGAGCCGTCACCCCCGTGTATGTGGAGCAGTTATGTGAGTAGTGTCATCTTCCTAAGAGGCAGTTTCAAGCTATAATGCCCTTCAGGAGCTTTTGTGGGAAGGTGTCTGAAAATCTGATTTCTATACTGTGCTGCATAAGCTGCTTCTGATACTGTTCTTGATATATAATTGTTTATGCTCTTCTCTTGAGCTGGCACAGGTGACTTGGCATTTAGCTTCAGGGCTGCGGTAAATCTGTCAGCCACTGACTCTGCTTCTTGGATTTTCCTTAGAAGCCCTCAGATGTTACCAGATAAACTGGATGGTACAGGGCAGCTGTACTTGGTAACTGATTTCTTAGCTTATTGGATGGATTCCTGAGTTGTACAAGTTTCTCAAAGACCTTAAACCTAACAGCTGCTTTTTGGAGCTGGTCCCTTTTTAGACCAACACTAATTATGTACTAGAATGCTTTTGGCAGCAAACCTTCTGTATTCATCTGTGTCACACAGTAACACTAACACTTCTCTTTGGACCCTCTGTAGGGATACACTAAAACAACACGGTGCTGGAGCAGGAGGCACAAGAAATATTTCAGGAACAAGTAAATTTCATGTTGATTTGGAAAAAGAACTAGCTGATCTTCATGGAAAAGATGCAGCACTGCTGTTCTCATCATGCTTTGTAGCCAATGACTCCACTCTCTTCACTCTAGCTAAAATGTTGCCAGGTGAGATCTCAAACTGCACCTCCAATGTATCTCAAAAATGCAACCTTGCCCTAAGCAGCTGGGAGCACACTGCACAAAAACCTCCTGAGAGTGAGGATTCATCCTACTCAATCAGCAGGGGGTGGTTGGAGGGTTTTTATGCCATATGTAAACTATGTTCAACTCATGCAAATCATGGTAGTAGCCAGTTGACATCGAGGAGCTAGGAACTGTGGAAGGGATTAGACAAACAGCAGAGTCTTTTGCATTTAAATTCCACCTGAAAATGAGGAAGCAGGAAGTGGGGTATGAACTGTGGGTGTGAACTTCTCTCTAACTTCAGAAGTTAGGAGTGTTAAAGAAAAATATTAAGGATGTGGAAAATCTCTTCTGTACTTCCTTATGTTCAACTTTGTGTTTCAGATTAAACACCTAAAATAAGCCTTAAATATTATTCTTGCTTAATGATCTGTAACTTGCTCTTCTGATCAAGAGCATTACTTTGTAGAACATGCTACCCTTGCTTCCCGAATGCTTCCCTGTACGTAAAGGAATGCTGGGAATCAACGCTTTCTATACCTAAAGTGTAACTGGGCTGTTTCCTCAGGCTGTGAGATCTACTCAGATTCTGGAAACCATGCCTCCATGATCCAGGGGATCCGAAACAGCAGGGTGCCAAAACACATATTTCGCCATAACGATGTCAACCATCTTCGAGAACTCTTGAAGAAGTCTGATCCATCGACCCCTAAAATTGTTGCATTTGAAACTGTTCACTCTATGGATGGTAAGTTGACATCAGACCCTTCTCCTCATTTCTGTGCAGTCAGCTCTCAAATAATATGTATTTTAAGTCTAAAAGTATACGGTGCTATAAAGGTTCACATGAAAATAGTCTTCTGAAGTGCCTGGAGTCTTGCAGGTACTTCTAGTATTTATCAAAGCTGGGTACAGGGAATCCTAAACTGCCTGTTTCTGCTTTGGTTCCTAGGTGCTGTGTGTCCTCTGGAAGAGCTGTGTGATGTGGCTCATGAGCACGGAGCAATCACTTTTGTGGATGAAGTGCATGCCGTGGGGCTATATGGAGCTCGAGGTGGGGGTATAGGAGACAGGGATGGAATCATGCACAAGATGGACATCATCTCTGGAACACTTGGTATGCACAGCCTGGCACTTCTATGGAAGCTAAGGCAGCAAAGCTTCTGAGCAGACAAATTAAGTGGGTTTACTCAAAAATCAGTCTGCTCAGATGAACTTGCTGAGGGCTGTTGGGGGCTAGGATTTTTCAGAAAGCCCAAAGGAGTTAAGTATGCCCCACAGTTGGAAAAGCTTGTGTTAAGCTACTTACACTGCCTTACAAACAAGTTAAGGTAGCTTTGTGTGGGTTGTTTTGTTTTCTTTATAAAGAAGTTAGCAAAAAAGACCTCCAGTGGTATATTACACAATTCAATAATAAATTCAGGTGAGAATGCTGGCAGGGTAGTACTCTATATTTAGCAGTACTTAGTTCTTTTATGTGAAATGGAGTGTTCCTAATCTAGAAACTTGAGATGGGGAGTTATGTAAAGAGATTTGGCAAGAACTGAAGCAGCTGCTATTATTTGAATAGAATGCAGACTTAAGAGTAAGTTTACTGCTGCAAATTGGAAAGTTGTCTAAACAGCCTTCAAAACATAAAATTTACTAGTAAAAGTTCACAGCTTTGAAACTTAGTCCTGAATTTCAGCCTGGTAGAAATAGCAGCATTCACCAGACACCCTGGTTCTATCTGTGGCTCTGTTCTGGTATGTGAACCTTTGGAAAGGGGGGCTGGTATTGACCACACAATCCCAGTAACAACCCTGTGTGCTCTTTAGGAGCATAAGCTATTTCTAGCATCTCTGAAACAGATTATTTTAAATCTGCTGAGAGACTTAGTGTTGATCACTCAGGGTCACTACTGAAGTCTATGCTTGGTGATTTGGCTTATAAGGTCTTCCCAAAAATCAAGACTTCAATATTTGAGAGAGTCTTTGCTGTGTAATAACTAGATCCATGTTACCAGGATTGGCTTAAAAACAAAGCTGTAACATGTGCTGAGTAAATACAAGATTAGCAAGGGGGGAGCAGAATTGTTGCCTGCCATGACTACGTTAAGTATGTAGTTAAAATAACTTTCCTTCAAGTGAAAGGCTATATAATACTTCAAGCTATTTAATACATGGAATGAGTAAGCTTGCTTCATATTTTTTTTTTCTCCCCCCTCAGGCAAAGCATTTGGTTGTGTAGGGGGATACATCTCCAGTACCAGTTCTCTGATAGACACTGTTCGTTCGTATGCTGCTGGCTTTATTTTCACAACATCCCTGCCACCCATGCTCTTAGCTGGTGCCCTGGAGTCAGTCCGAACACTCAAGAGTGCAGAGGGGCAAGTTCTGAGGCGCCAGCACCAGCGCAATGTGAAGCTTATGAGACAGATGCTGATGGATGCAGGGCTTCCTGTGGTGCACTGCCCCAGTCATATAATTCCAATAAGGGTGAGTCCTTAGGACAGCAATGCAGGACTCTGGTGCTGTTTTCCTGTCCATGGCAATATTACACTGTTAGGAATTTACATTCACGAAGTTCAAACCTGCTCTGATATTTAGCAGTGATGTGTTCGGAATTTGGCTCAAGCTGACCTCAGCCTGCTATAAATGTTGTAAAGCTGAACAATAAAGTGTACAAAAGCCACAATCTAGCAGTGTACAGAGAGTAAGGAGACTAGTAACTTGGTAGTAAAAAGAAGAGTTCAGGTATAAGCAGCTCCCTGCCTAGGCTGCAATGGTGTGCTCATGCCCAAAGGGCTCTACAGCACAAGCTTTTCACTTCTTTCTGATCTATGTGCTACCTACAGTGGCACAAGGATGACTCCCTAGTCCTATTTGATTCTTGTGGCTAGTAGCTAAGTTGAGCTGACAGTTCTGCCACCTTGCATGCTTTGGTTGATCTTGTAACTTAACAGTTTTGAACTTTAGGTTGCAGATGCTGCTAAAAATACAGAGATCTGTGACAAGCTGATGAGCCAGCACAGCATCTATGTCCAAGCAATCAACTACCCCACAGTCCCCCGTGGAGAAGAGCTGCTGCGTATTGCCCCTACACCTCACCACACCCCTCAGATGATGAGTTACTTTCTTGGTAAGTGGCTTCTTGCACCAGTGCAGTGAAAATTCTGTGTTGCCTATGCAGTCTTTATGCTAAAGATGAGACCAGGAAATACTTCAGTTGTAGGTGTCACTAGTTGGACAATGTCACACGCATAGTGTATAGTTCTGCACTTAACCTGCTTTGAGCATGACATGTAAAAGCTGGTGCACTGCAGCCTAGAACAGTGTGCAAGGCCAGTTCACTCCTGCAAACCTGGCCAGTTCTGCCAGAGTCACCTCAGCTGGAGCTCTGCCTGTTCACTGCCCAAACTGATCTTCATTTATTGCATAGGGTCCAAAGAAATCTGCCCTCCTTGCCTGAGCTGTTAACCGGTCTTAAACATAGATCTGTCCAGGGAAAGTAACTACTTGATCTTGTCAGAAGAGGATAGCTCAGACTTAATTGCAGCCCAGTTACCTCACTCAAAGGTACCTTATGTCACAATGAATCCCTATTATCCCTCCTCATTTGCTAGGAGAATAGGTATTCTGACATTTCTGCTGCTTCTGTAAAGTAATCCACTGTCTTAAGCCTTGATCTTGATGAACTTTTCTGTTCATAACAGAAAAACTGCTGGCTACATGGAAGGATGTTGGTCTGGAGCTGAAACCACATTCATCAGCTGAATGCAACTTCTGCAGAAGACCCCTACATTTTGAAGTGATGAGTGAACGGGAAAGGTCCTACTTCAGTGGCATGAGCAAACTAGTATCTGTCAGTGCATGAAAGTAATGGTGTCAGTTGTATTACTATCTAGTTCTAGTACCCAGTCAGTAGCATTTTTAAACTGCTTAATAAGTATTTTAATCATAGTTGAAGCACTAAGCTCTGAAAATAAATTTCCAGAGCCCTTATGTCCAGTTGTGTTTGTTTGCTTCTCTACTTCTGTAAGTGAAACTGAAGTGTGAGTGGTTGGAGGGCATCTGCTGGAATAAACATGATGCTCTACAACTTAATGCCCTTCAGCTGAAGTAGTGCCTGTTCAATGAGTGTATGCCAGAACAACTTCAGTAGTGCTTCCCGGTGTGCTACAAGGGATGGGTTTACTTACGAAAATACAAGTGGTATTTATAGCCCCTCAGGAGCTTCTACCTGAGAGAGCTTTTGAAAACATGCAGGTATAGGACTACATACACCTTAACACTTAAGCATGACTGTGCTGCTTAAGAAATGTGGTATAAGCAGCTTGCACTTTTTTTGGAGGCAGGCAATTAAAATGGGTTCTGCTAGATGCTGCCTCCCTCTACTACCCCATTCTTCCAGTGTAGTTTTGTGCACAAGTATTGCCCCTTTGGTGTTCAGCGTGGTGCTCACTTAAAAAAAAAAAAAAATAGTGGTGGCAGGATTTAATGTTTTGTGATTACTTGACAGAAAACCAAGGTGCCCAGGGACTCTAGTGGCTGGGAAAGGAAGGCACATTTACCACCTCCCCATGCACATTGCCTCTGGCTGCCTGTGTCTTCAAGCCTGCCTGGTTTACTCTCCAGTGCACTTGGAGCTAGACTTCAGTGTAAAAACTGCTTATTAGTAAGCAGTCCAATGACTGAGGCCTCTGACAGAAGTCATTGTATAAAAGAGTATTAGTGCTGCTTTTGCAGCCCCTCTGGAGACTTACCCATTACACAACCTCTCATTATGTATTATATTATTATAATTATGAGACAGCAAGTAAAAAGCTGCAGCTCCTCCATCATCTCTCCTAGAACAGTGTCACTAACATAGTAACATGCCTGCTTCCGCCAGCAGTTTGGCACTAAAATCAGCATGGGGACACACACACTACAGGACATAGTGTCTAATACATAACCATAATCTGGCAGCACAAGGTTACTTGACTTTCTGCTTTCTTCACTGAAAACATTCAGAATTGACCCTGTACATTTTACATACCAGTTAAGCCACATTTTTTTTCTTTCTAGTTTTTATAGCAGCAGCTCTACCCTCTCTACTGCAGGGAAGAAGAAATAAGACACAGCAAGGGTACCAGCTCTCAGAAATCTCAAATGTTATTCAAAATTAGTCATGAAAACCAAATCCCAAGATTCAAACCTAGCAACCTTTGCAATATCCAGAGCACAGCTAACCTCAGCACGTGGCAGTTGGTACCTCTGCGCTCGTTAATATCAGATAGGGAAGTTACTTTAAGTTCTGGTGCTGGCAAGCAAGGGTGTGAAAGCAGAACCAGCACACAGCAAGAGGCAAGCAGAAGTTCATCCCTTAGCGGCAAAAGAAAAACAAAGGCAATGATGCAAGAGCAAGGATACATTTTTCCCAACGAAAAGAACAAAGAATGAAGAAACACATATTGTTTCCCAGCAGGCAAAATTTGAATGGCATGTTATGTAAACTTCAGTTTGGTTTCTGGTAAAATAATGGAGGAAGTAATCAGTAGTAGATGGTTAAAGCCCTACACAAATGGTCTGTGGCAGAGTAAGCAAGCAAGAATGCAGCTGTAAAGCCACTGCTAACATTTGTCTGGGACAAGAATTCATCTAGTTGAACACTGGATTGCTCTAAACTCACCCGCCTTTGCTTCTCAACCTATTTACACAACGGAGAAACCACAGGCAGTAGAGAGGCAGCGATAACATGGGTTATCACTAGGAGGAGGCAGCTGGAGGGTGCTCTTCTTCCCGTGGCCAGGTCCAGGTACCAGGCTATGCAAGCTATAGTGTCCTCTACCCCTACCTGCAGCCCAGTCCCACTGGGCAGAGACTGCTAATTAGCAGAGCTGCTAATGTTCGTGAAGCTTTTGGGGGCCTTGCTTTTCCACCAGGCCCCTCACGGTGAACTGTAGGTGGTTGGATATAACCCCTGAGCTCAGCCCAGAAGGAGGGAAACCAGCATCACAAGCTCATAACCTTCATTTCCTTAGCGAGCTGGACTAAGAATAGACCATCACGCTGGGTTCAGCTTCTCCCATCAGCAGGGCCTTGCTGCGAGGAGGATGAGGATGCTGTCACAGCTGCCAGTCTGGGTGCTCCCACCACCCCATGATGGACAAGGTGTTCATTTGCCTTACCCAGCCCCAGCTGCCTCTTGCTGAAACTCTCCTGCAGGGAAATAAATGCCCTGAAAACCATTCCTAGCACCAGTCCTCACTGCTGCTCTCAGCAGTAGTTGAATAGTAATTATTATCACCACCAAATTCACAGCTCTAGTATCCCTAGCAACATGCACCCACTTATTTTGGGGCACATTTCTCACACTGCACCCCTCAGCCTTTGCTCGGTCTCCCAGCACAGGGAGGACCACACAGCCCACCTCTGCCCCACACAGAAGGGCTTTAAAAGTCTCATGAACTCCCTGATGTCTGCACCTTAGGGAAGGGACTCCCTCCTGCTAATGGGTATTTCAGATCCTGCACTGGTGGCTCACCACATGCATTTCCTTGGGGTGTGTTAGCTCCTAAGAGATCTTTCTTCTCCTGCTCCCAAGAAGTAAACTTGTGCTTTACTCCTCTGAAAAGTCTAGCCTGAACTTGTGCTCCTTGCAGGACCCACTACCTCTCACAGGCTCCAGAGGGATGCACACAGCCAGTCTCATGCTGAACACCAGCAGCACAACCAAATAACCACATTGCCAGTGCAAATCTCCTGCTTTTCTTTTATTCAGATGGGCCACCTAGCTCCACATCAGTCTAGAATTATGTCTTGAACTGACACTCTCTTTTAGGTAATACTTACAGCATCAGCTAAACCTTAAATCAGTAGGAATGACTGCTCATACCCCTGCCTGGAGGGCTAGGCAGCATTGGGACAGACAGGGTGTGGTGCTTTAGGCAGAAAGAAGCTGTTAATGTAGGAAAATGTCCAGGGTATCAGAGATCTTAAGCCCTGCCCTTCTCTCAGAGCCTTCACACAGAGCAGAAGGTGGCAACCAACATGCTCTGTTTGGGGGTTTTCTAAGGGTAGCCCCCGGCCCAGAGCTGCTTGCCCAGCACCAGCATGCCTGAGCTCCCAGTTTTTTAGGATATTCTGTGTCCCAGACACTGTCCAGCCTGATCCCAAACCTTCATCATCCCCAGGGTCCCTCCTTTCTACTCCCAGACTTGCCCAGTCCCGGATATACTTACCTCCTTGGGTAAGAGCCTTTCACTCCTGGCAGTGGCTGCTGCTCCTGCTCCCTGTTAGCTGCCATCCCCCAGCAAGGCTTTGGGCTGGGCGTGGAGCTCTTAAGAGGGGCGAGGGATCGTCTCCCTTTTCCACAGGCACCTGTGGTTTCACAGCCCAGGTGCCAGGCAGCTCTTTCAACTCACAATTTCAGTTTACAACCAGGTGTAACTCCTTTGCAGCTCCTCCACCTCAGCAACCAGGGGAGAAGCAGGAGAGTTATCTCCTCTGGTATTTTGTGCTTTGCACTATTTCACCTGTGATTCCCATAGGGAAAAGCATCCTGGTTCCATGCTTCCCCCTGTGGCTCAGTTGTCATGGAGCCCACAAACCCTTGTGTGTGAGTCCTAAAACACATGAGTGCTCGGGCTGGCTGTGGGGATGTTCAGCTACATCCACCTGCACCTGCCTCCTCTCTCTGAAGCTGGCTGTGTCCTGCTGCTGCCTGGGCAAATGCCACAATGAGGTGGTCTTGTCCAAGGCACACGTGGCCTGAGGTGGCACCAGCAGCTGCTGACCAAACAGGTTTCCCAAGCATCACCTTAACCACAGAGCTTTAGTACACTGCATACGGTGGTTCCTAGTGGGAGCTGCCACCCTGGGCCACCAGTGCTGCCCACTTGCCCACACGTGCACCCAACCCATTAACACTTAAGCCAGGTGAGGATGCAGGGCAGGATGGCATGAGGTGGGATGGTGGGGACAGAAGGGACAGGCTGGGATAGGGTAGGATGGGACAGGGAGGCAGGAGGGGATGGATGGGGTGGGAGGACAAGAGAGGACGGGATGAGATGGAGGATGGGATGGGACTGGATGGGATGGACACCCAGCTGGGGATCTGCAGCCCTTGGACTCTTCCTAGCCATCTCCCCCATGGCCACACACCATCACCCTTTAGCATGGGGGAGCTTTCAGCTGGGGATGGCTACACTGGCAAGACAATAGGGGCAGTGGGGGGGGGGGGGCAGGTGAGAAATGGGGGGCACCCCTCACTCTCCTTCAATACTTGGGCAAATTTAAAAATTACCAAGCACAGAAGGGTAGGAGGAGGATACAAAGGAGAGGGGTGAATAAACTTTTCGAACAACTCTGGTGGTGTCACCTTTTTTCTTTTTTTCCCAGACATCTTCCCAAATCCTCCCTCTCATTCCAGGCACAGTGAGCAAAGCTGACACACAGCACAACCCCAGCCTGGTGCAAACCCCACCAAACTCATTTCAAGAGCCTGTTTGAGGCCAGGGCTGTGTTGACATAGCAGGCAGGGAGCCTTTCTGCTGGGAAACCTGCTCAGGACACCATAATAAATAAACAACAACCAAAAAAAAGGTTATATCCAAATTGCAGCTGAGGTCCTCTGGGTAAAGGGTGGTGAGGCAGTGGCTTTCGGTGGCTGCATCACAAGCTGGGACATGCTTCCTGCTTCTCCATCAAGACTATTGGGAAATTCAGACCCCAGCCCAGGTAGTTAGATTTTGTCTGTTGGTCTTCTCTTGGATGCTGGAGAGCTGTGGCAGGGTGGCAGCTCACTGCCAAGGGAGATGTAGAGTTTGGCTCCCATCCCAAGAGCCTGGGAATCTCTGCCTTGCCCTGAGCAAGGCAGGGGAGGGATGGGAGCCGGGGATGGGGGCAGACCCCCTTGTCTTCTCAGCTCTTCTCTTAGCTCAGCATCCTCCTGCTTTCCCTTCCCATCACCATACCAGAATTCATCCCAGCCAAGAGAACAGCTGCCCCAGGCAGCAACATTGCAGCCTTGCAAAATGATCCCCAGCCCTTAAAAAAAGGAAAGCTAGCCTGAGCAGGGATGCCACCTCCTGCAGCCAGCTCTAATTCTGGACATTACTGGAGGGGTCCAGCATTAAAACCTCTACCGGACATTACAGGCTTGTCCCAGACCCATGGATTAAAGCGTAAATGCCATTGGGGGTGGTGAGGGCTGGATGTGTCCAGAGCAGGCAGGCTGTGATTGCTGCTGGCTCCCAGCTAGCAATGGCTGAGCAACTTGTATTGCAGCTCGGGTGCCCATGGCTGCTAAATGACCAATCCTGGGGAGCCCAGGGGACCTCAATGGAGCATCAGACTGTTTTAAAAATACTTTATTCTTTAGAAAATACAGCGTTCAGTACAGTGTGCTCTGCCCTCCCCCCCCCCCCCAGCTTCAACAGCCCCACCGCCCACTCCATCAAGGTCAAGGCAACATCAGCATGTTCTCCACCACAGCAGGAAAGCAGAGGGTAGGTTT
>JAAGNO010020152.1:0-28523 GCA_033439905.1 Ceryle rudis
CGCGGCTGCCGGCTCCCAGGTAGTGCCCGGAGATGGTCACCATCGTCCCTCCCGACTCCGGACCGCGGCTGGGATTCAGGAAACTCACTGCTGGAGTCTGGAGAAAGGAAAGGACAAACTCAGTGCTCAAAAGGCAATACTCTCAGCTCCAGCTTCATCTGAACCACCAGTGCCGGCATCGTGGGGTCAGAGCCTGTTTCCCGTTGTGGATGGGAAGACATCCTTGGTGGGCAAACTGAGAGCCCACTGCACAGTTCACTGGTGAGATTATCACAGCAAGGCCACATCTTCAGCCTGCCTTGCACCACTTCAGCTATCTATCCCCCTTAACAGAATTTGCAGAAAGCAGGTACCTTTTTATTTGTTTCCAATCAGAGGATATTATCGAACTGTTTCACTAATGCTTCCACATTACCCTCTCTGTGACTCCCATCTGCAGCGGCTGGCAGCCTCCCAGCTCTGCTCCCCTGGCACCACCTGCTTGGCAGCTCAGTGCGTTTGTCCCGTGTTCTCTCCTGTTTTCACAACGCAACACGTGTTTTCTGGGTGCCACGGTATTTGCCAAAGCAGCTTCCACTACAAGTCTGTTTGACCCTGACTCCTGAATAGACCAGAGAAAAACAGACGATCCACACTGTCATGGGTAGTTATGGAACAATATTACAGCAGGGAAAGACCCGTCCTTCAACTCCTCATGGTCAGCTCTCAGCTCCTAGTTGGGGTCAGGAGTGGGAGGTGATGATCCTCATGGGTCCCTTCCGGCCCAGGATATTCTATGATCACCCCAGCTAATGACAATACCAGACGATCTGAATGGTAGTAGCAACGGTTACACTAAGTAGGCTGGGGAGCATTTCACACCACCACGAGGAGTGATTCCAAAATGCAACACACCTCCAGAGGATGTTCAGTGTATGACTGCCCGCCAAAACCCTCCTTCAGTCTCCAGCCCAGCACTGGCAGCTGTTCCCAAGGTGAATCTGGAACAAGCTGCAGCACTGCGAACACTCCAGAGAGGAGCCCACTACCAGCCACCCTCCTCCTCCAGCCCCATCCCTGGGGCCAATCTGCTTGTGGAGGCCCGGGGACAGAAAGGAGCAGTTATTGAACATGTCCACGAGGTCCAGCAGCTCCCATTCACACACCAGTGGCGGAGCTGAACGCATGCTGGAAAGCACAGCCCTCCTCTGTGATCAGAATCACTTATAAATACCTCCTGGCTACAAGCATGTGACATTTCTGGTGTGAGCATCACCTTGTTCAAGCATCGTGATCCTTGGAAACTCAAAGCATTGCCAAAAATAGAAACTCGGGCTGTAACCCTGAGCAGTCATTCTTGTAAAGAAGGAAAAGAGCTGAGGGCCCATCCTAGAGACCTGCAAAAACTCCCAAGGCTGGGGTGAGGTCAGCATCGGATGAGGGCCTGAATGCTGAATAAGAATTTTCCAACTCATGATTTGGGGATAATTATGACAGATTTACAGACCTAAAGTAGCTCCAAGGTTCCACCTCCCCAGATAAAACGGGTGTAATTAAGGTGACAGCATCGCTCCGGCACGGTGTCAGCCACCAGATGAGCTCACTAAGGCATGAACCCTCTCAGGGTCAGAACAAAGCTCTGCTTTAAGGTACCAATCAATTTTACTACTGACTTTAATGGCATAAACCAGCTGTAATGGAATTTGTGGTGGCGCTAAAGAGAAAAATAGAGGCCAACTAACAAAAGGAAATGATGTGCTGGAAGTTTTAGATGCCTGAGAAAAAGAAACGATGTAATCAGGGTAAGTGCTGGAAATCAGAAGCAACAATGCAGAGGATGACAACGCTCGGCAGATGCTCACCAGGCTGCTGCAAGGTGCTGCTCCAAGATTTATCTTCGCAATTACCTTCCACCAGCTCCGGGTGATTATTTAACACAAAGCAGGAGAGGATCCTCCCTGTGCCACGTGGAACCTGCCTTTCGATAGCGGCCGATCTGGGGAGTCCACCTGTGGTGACCGCAGGGGGTTCTGGCAGATTCGAGCAAAAAGTGGTGGTATTTTTACACCCTTGAATAACTGAAATCCCAGGGGAGGGTGTCTCTTCCCATGCCGATGGGGTAGCAGGAGATCTCCTCATTTATCCCTCAAGTAGTTTACAAATTACAGACAACTGGCAAGAGCTGGCATCTCCCTGCACAAAGATTCCACCGAGCACAAAATCGATGCGGCTGGATGAAGTGCCCTGTTTAGGCAAAACTGGAGATACAAGAAACTCCAGTTATGGCTTTCAAGTTGATGAAGCGAATGGCTGCTCATTAAACAACAGAAAGAAATGACCCAGCAGATGGAGAAAGCCTACACTGAACCAGCATCCTTGGTAGGGGGTGGGGAAGTAATCCCTAAATATTTGGAGGTAGAACTACCCTGGTGAAAAAAGTAAATCTACAGACACAGAAATTAACTCGGGTATGTCCAGGTCTCACAGGTAGTTGATTAAAACTAAGTTTCTGTCAAGACCCAAGAGGCAGAAGGATGGACTGTGGTGTTTCTCTCCTGTTGTGTGTCTCCGTGATGATGCAGAAAGGCCTGGCAGTGCTGGTACGTGTACACACAGGTACAGAAACATCTTCAACTTCAGGGAGAAGCAGCGCCCTGGATTCATCCTCATTAACTAAGCACCGAAAAAACAATGTCCATTACAAACAACGGAAAATTGTGAGTGCTGATGCCAACTTCTTGACAGTTCCTCGTACACAGAAAGTCCTCAGGTAGAGAACAAAGCTACGCTTTGTGCAACACTGCTGCTGGGATTACAACGATGCACTTTACAAGGAGTAACTGAGCCCAGCAGCTCAGGAGGTTATCACTGGTTTGGAGGTGCAGAGCTGAAACCAAACGCTGTGGGAACCCTGGGTTTCAGTTCCACATAAATCCTGTTTATTCCATGACCCGTGCGAGCTCTAGATCCTTAAAATGGGACTCGCCAAGAAATGGTGCAATGCCACAGGGAAAGCGACCAAAAAAAGATGATGATTTGGGGATCATCTCCCCCACCCATTTGACATGAGCAGTCCCAGAGCCTGGCTGTCCCCCCACACCCCCCTGGCCTCGGCAGGTCACTCACCACAAACATGTACTGCTGCGTGGACTTGGCCATGAACTCCGGCTTGCACTCTCCGATGCACAGGAGCACTGGGCCAGAGCTGATCCCTGGAAGCGCCTGCCCCATTTCACAGACGATCCTGGAAGTAGAAATGCCGCAGTGAGGCTTTGTCAGGAGGTGCCAACCGAGCCCCGTGCAGCTCCGTGCGGGACTGCCTTTCTAATTTATTTATTTAGTTATTTCCACCCCCCCACTTCTCTTTAACTTTGATATCTGCCTCTTTAGAAGAAGTTAATTACTGAGTCTATTTTTACCCCATGTAGTAATTTAAAGAAAAAAAAAAATCAAAAGTAGACATAATTATTACAAGCTGTAAACTCCCGAGCAAAGCAGAGCACTAATGGCAATATATTAGCCGGTAGCAAAGTGAGTGCGAAGTCCTTAGAGTAACAGATGAGTTCATTAAAGGAAGAGCTCACGCTGCAGTCTCCCAGTTAATCAAAACTGGAGAAAGCTGCTGTGACGGATGCACTCGGCCCCTCAACCAAACCAGCAGTGCTTTGGTGGTAGGTGAAGGCCTGAGCTGTGGTCGGGCCAGGAACGCCTCTAGGAAACCCACCAAGGCAGAGGGTCATCCAGTGAACATTGATGCAGATGAGCTTGGAACACAGATCATGATTAACATGGATCATGTGATTAACACATGAACAATGGGTGGCTTTTCCAAGACTCGTTTATCAAGGAGCAAACAAAGTTGTGGGTATAAAGAGTCTCATCCACACCTTTGCCCATCACATGGAATTTGACTTGGGGTTAACCACAGTGGGCCAGGCTGGAAGATGAGGAAACCCCCCAGAGTTTGTAATCCCCAAATCCCAGGGCACTGGGAAGGCATGATGCCTGCTGGAGATGAGACCAAGCAAATGCCTGTCAGGGCAGCAGGTCTGAGAGAGTTTTTCAGAGGGACATCAGCTGTCAGGGCTGTACCTGGACCGAAAGAGGATGGAGGCTGCTGGAGCTCACGGCAACACTGGGAAGAGAAAGTCAAGTGCACCCTGCCAAGCACTGGAAACCTCAGGACAGGAATAACCCGCCTGGGGGCAGGGGGTGACGAGACACTTGTTGGTGTCTGGCCCTGACAGGGGGAGCAGAGGAAGAGCCAGAGCATCCTTCCCCGCTGAGGCTGAAGGTGCTCTCACAGAGCGGCGGGGGAGCCGCGCGCTCCTCTGCCCATCACACGCAAGTGCATAAAAGGCTCCAATCTGCAAAGGCAGAAACGCGCCTTCAGCAGCATTAAATTCACTACAAATAAAATAAAATAAAAAGACTAAAGGAAGAAAGAAGCTGCAGACAGCATGCATAGGTGATGCCGGGGGGCCTAATGAAATACATACATGCCAGTAACGAGCTCTAATGTGAGAGTCCTTATTGCAGCACATCAAACCGGGTTGCCTAGAGAGACGCTGCCTTTGGAGAACGGAAACTGAAGCATCTCAGCTGTGAGCCTTCATCTGCCACGTGCTCCTCTCCCTGCCTTTCATCGCCCATGCACCTCTCGCTCTCCTCCGCCTTCTATTTCGTTACTTATCCTGCAAAGCGGCGGCAGCGGAGCGAGGAGACAAGGCGTCTGTGCTGCCCGGGTGGGTAGGGTGCAGGGCTGGCATTTGGGACTAGCAATCTCTGCTCCTGCCAGCGCACGGCCAAAGCAGGGTGAAGTGATTCCTGACACCCCAGGGCCAGGAGAGGAGACTGGAGGTTTTCTCCCACAAGAGGCAAGGACACACCAAGTGCTATATATGGGGGGTACCATGGAACACTCAACGATCTGCCGGTAAAATCAGCAGCCGCCGTGCACGGGACAGGGCACAAGTGGCCAGGTCCACCTGATCCCCATTCCTGATCAAAGCCAAATCCTCAGCAGGTACCTTGTTACAAAGTGATGCATTCGGCAGAGCCATGGGGTGCTGATTGCTGGGCTAAGTGGCCCTTTCACCAACATTAACCTAATTGCTGGCTGATAGATTTTGTGGCTGGAGCATATGGTGAGTCATTACAGTCTTGGAATTCAGTCTGCCCACAGAACCCTTAAGAGGGTCCTTTTATCCATATTCATCTTTAAAAGGCCGCTCTCATGCTAACGCTTGCTGTTATCTGCCCAGGGTAAATGTTTTAATGATGTTAACAAACTTTGAAAGCTCAAGAGCAGCAATTAGAGTCATGATTATAAAATCCGGGCTTCATACCATCAAAGGAGGATAATTTTATAATCTTCCATCCTTTATTTGAAAACTAAAATAAAACAAAACACTGCTCAGCAGAATGGCCCAAACCGCTGGCGGTGATGGGACTGCTGGAGCCGTTCCTGCACTAACAGCAAGGATGCTTCGCACGCCCTCAGTACCCTTCGTCCCGCGGCCGCACGGTCTCCTGACACGCTGCACTCATCATCACCACGCAGAAGGGGAGAACAACGTCATCGCAGGTGGGGAAACACAGACAAGGAGCGAGCAAAGAAGGAAACCAATGCCAACATGTGCTAGTGACAGGTCCTTCTGCTGCGCTGGAGGTCAGACTGGGACCCACCAAACACATTTCACACCACCAGAGGACAACTGCCCTGGCTGCTTCTGAAGCTGGGGAAGATCTGGGGTGCTGGGACCATTCATGGTGCCTGGGCTCCCCCACACTCAGTGCAAGCAGCCACGGCCCTACTACACTGGACGTCATCCAGCTGGTCCCCAGCAGAAGATATGAGACAACCCAAGGAGAGGCATCCCATATTGCTCCTCTTCTGCCCTGCACAAACACGCCCCAACACCCCTCAGCACCTTGGCTACACCAGAACAACTCACCCCGAACAGCAACAGGGGCTCGTGTCACTTTGGGAGGTTTATTTGCCCATCCTCTGTTACATGCCTATTTTCTAATTTTTGGTTGACATTTTTCTCAGTGAAATAAATGAATTGACTCCAGCAGAGGCCCATTCGGATTAAGCGGCTGTCACCGTCTCACCCGCCTAACAAATGGCTGCGTGCAGCCAGCAGCGCCGGCTGAATTTCAAGTGCGATGAGGAGCAGAGGGGGCAGAGAAGCTCAGCGTCAACAGCAAGGTGCTCATCAGAAAAGTTGCTTAGCGAAGCAGGAACCGTGGTGGGGAAGGAAACAAAACACTTAATGAAAGCTTAGAGGGCTGCTTAACCCCACCAGAGAGCATCCAAGCACCTCATGCCCCTCTGCTGTGGGAATGGTGCGCCCTGGTCTGGGCACCATCCACCTCCAGGGCTGGAAGGGTGGAGAGATGGTGCTGGGATCTGGATGAGTTATTGGCCTCCTGCGTGTTCGCTGGAGGACAGGAAGGGGCTTTGTGCAGGCTGGCCAGCCCTGGGGACCTGCGGTGGGGTGGGTGAGGTCCGCGAGGCCACTCACTGTTCTGCGACGACGTATTGCTCGGGCAGGGGCGTGCACTGCACCCCGGCAACCTGCACCCCGTGGGCGATCTCGGAGAAATCCAGGCCCAGGTTCACGCCACGGATGGTCACCCTCGTCCCTCCTTCCGGGGGGCCTGACACTGTCAGGATCTAGAGGGAAACAAAACATAGGAAAGTTGAGCTGGTGTCCCCCCACCACTTGCATTTCTTCAGCCCCACGCCTGGCTTGGAAACACACTTCTGCTTTGCAGGCTGCTCAAGAAGGCGAGTGCTGCAACCTCCACTTGCTCCTGCTGCCAAACCAGGCCAGTGCCACCTCCTCACGACTCCTCTGGATGTCTTAGTAAAGCCCAAGGATGCTGCTATCAGTCTGTGCCGTGCTCCAAGAGAGGACATCAAGGTCCCTGAGCTGGCCAAGAGGTGTGGGCAATGCCACCCCCTCGCAGAAGGGCAACAGTAGCTCCTTTTCCATGTATACAGAAGATGGTAAGTCACCTTCCAGAAGTAGCCTGATGCTTTGGAGAACTTTAACTTCCGCCTTGGCTGTTTTCTGAATGCTAATGTCACATTTTATTAGTAAGTTGGCACCTCAAATGAGTTACAAATGTTAAAGGATGAGGTGTGCACTTTAAAGTTGCCTGTTTATAGCCTGCCTCAGCCATAATCATCTCTGCTTCTACAGACTTTCATTAGGGACAACAATGTCCTCTTCAATTAGGAGCATAAATTACAAATAATGTATAGCCACAAAATTTGGACCCAAGACTCTCCAATAGTTGTCCTGAATCTGCCACCCATCTGTTGTGGCTCTTGGGTGAGTTACTAATCTTCCCCATACTACAGCTGTTATTAATAAATAAACATAATCCATAATAATACAATTTAATTAATTTAATGGATAAATCTTGTTTACGCTTGTTTGTTCCACCTTTGTCTTTGGCAAAAGACTTGAGCTCTTCAAAACCTTTTCCTTATTGTTTCCGGATGGATGGCTGCTTTTCTTTCACCTTCTTAAGAGGTCGCTGCTCCCTGGACGTGAGCAGGTTTGGAAGGTGGCAAAACACCAGCCCCAGCACGAGAGCTCGGCCCGGCGACCTGCGGCACCGTGGGCGGAGTGCTGCCCAAAGCAGCCCCTGTGGGAACCCCTGCGATTTCCATGGCCATAGGGCACATGTCCCCCCCTTTCCCAGCCCACGCACATTGCCAATGCCAGCAGGACACCCCATTCCCCATCCCTTCTATGGCTCCAAGTTCCCCTCAGCATCTCCCTGCGTTTCGAATCCCAGCTGAAGCTGTTTTTCTTCTCCCTTGCTCGCACCTCTTCGCTCCATGCTCTCCACCTCTGCTCCCGTTTAAGGTGACACTGTTGTATTTGGGCTTCACCCGGCTCCTGGCACCCAAAAGAGCCACAAGCCACCCTGTACATCAAACCACCACCTCCTTCCTCTATGTACACTTTCATTTCTACCTCCCTCTCCCCTCAACCGCACCACTAAGGTTTCTAATTTATTCATCAGACACCATCCGTCGCGCGGCTGTTCTCTGCAACTCCTACCGCATCGTGCATCTTGTACCACTTAGCTCCCTGAAGCGCTACGGGCCCAGAAAAGACACTACAAAAATCACATTGTATTGCATTACACCAAGTCCTGGATGCCGGTACCGGCTACATCGCTGGCTGGGAATCCCCTGAACTCGGCGGTTCACGTACTTGACAGTTACAACTGTCCTTTGCAGCTCTAGATAATGTTAGAACGCGTCCGCTGGAGCACTTACACCGCCGGGCTCGTCGTCTCATCGCTGTTTAGAAAGAAGTCACAGTTTGCCATTTCCCGACCTTAGCACAACCAGCGGGGCCAACCGGCCCCACCGAACAAAGCCTGGCTGAGTCTGTATTTTGAAAATGTCCTGACCTGGAAAATCCCCAATATGGAGCTCCACTCGACCTAGATTTTAGTGGCCGCTAATTGAACAGTTTTGAAGTAACTGTGCCATAAAGCAGCCCCAGGGTTGGAACAGATGCAGTCGATTAATTACAGCTGGAGAGATTCAGTCAAAATCACAGAAAGCAGATAAGTCTTAAAGGTCCCGTTGCACGGAGCGCTGGTCACCTCTCCCAGCAGCGTCCCCGGGTCACCTCGTCGTGCTGCAGATGCACGGCTTGGGTGCCTCCAGCAAACCCAGCCCGGGGCAGCTGCTGACAGCGTGGTCTGCCTCAAACCCCCAGTCTGGTGGTGCTGGGGAGCTGCTCGGGCTGCAGGGCTGGCTGCGATGGAACTCCACGTTTCTGGGCTGAGACACACGAGATTAGGAAGAAATGTTCCCCAGTTTCAAGAAATACACTTCAGTGGGGTGGCTTTTCACTCAGAGGTCTGTGGAGGACAAAAAGAACCTGCAAAGGGCAGCTTATCAAAACCAAGGCCATTACCAGGCGTTGTACGTTTACTGTTCAGGGCTCTGCGCCTCTGCTGGAAGATTTTAAAGTTGGTTGTAAAACTGAAAGTCACTGAGATCCCGAGCGGGGTGTGGGAGGCAGGGCCTTTGGTTTCTCTGATCTTCTGAATAATTCCGAGCAGGTCACCTCTCCCCTCTGCACCAGCCTTGCCTTCTATGAAACACAGCAGCGACCCACGGTCCCAAATAAAGCGTGCTCCTGCTGCTCAGGGAAAGGATTTACACAAGTGTGAAGCACAGTGTTATTCACAGAAAGGATCCCAACGCAGGGATGAAGTGGGTGGTGGTAGGAGCTCGGTCACCATTACTCTCTGCTCTTACCTAAGGGATGCAAGATGCACCACTGCATTTCTGTTGCTGCTGCTTCTTGAAACCCCAGCAGGGATCCCAGGGGTTGGTATCCCGGGGATGCTGGAGCCCTGACATGGAGATCCTACCCTTCCCTCCCAGCCTGCAGAAGACGCTGCTATAACGACACCAGATAAATGTTCTCGGCTTCTCGTCCTGCCATTGCATGGTTCAGTGTTTCTGACATGAAGCAACATTTAGCCTCCGGAAGAAGTCTGTGCAGGACACAGGGAGGCCCAGGGCTGGCTGTGGGTCGGGCGGATGGGGCGTTCCTCCCGGCGCTGGGGGCAAGCCACGAGCCTAACGCTGTTCTGCACGATAACCACTTGGCATCTGTCAGGGTGTGGAGGGAGCACCCGGCTTGCAGAGTAAATGGCATAACCCCTGCCCCCTCCGAAAATGTCATCCACCTTCATTCTCTTTGTCTTTTTTCATCCTGCTCTAAGCTAGCTGGATCCCAGCTGATGAGCCCAGCGGGGAACCAGCACATAAGCATTGTCATCCCGGCATGATCCCTCCTTGTCTCTGCCTTAGCTGATAGCACATTCAGAACCTAATTGTTATCTCAGCAGAGCAACTCCATTATTCAGCCTGACACTGCCCCCCCTTCAGCTGTTTGTTGCACTGATGTTATATTAATGAGGCCTGCAAATAAATGAATAGGAGATCAGAGTGACGCTTGTTCGCAAGAAAACTGATTTTTATTTATTTATTGCTAAGACCACAGAGCGTGTGGAAGTTTTATGCTGTTAAAGGGACGCTGTCGGTGACAGCCAGGCCTCTCGCTCGGAAGAAGAAAAGGGCTGCCTATATCCTACTGCTCATTTCATTTTATGACTATTAAAACACAACCTCTCCTTACTAGTTCTGCATTCCCCGAAGGCGCTGGTGCCTGGCAGCCAGGCCCCTGACCTCCAGCTTGACAGAAAGAGTGAGCCTGGCCAGATGAAGCCAGAGGAGTGGCAAACAGCCGGTATTAAAGGCTCTTTTAGTCTGAGTCATCCAGGCTGTGATGCAAGCCCCAGTGTGAGACCATCAGTGCCTGTTTTAAACTCGCCAGGAGCAGGGCGATCCCAGCACGGCAGAATGGTTTCCTCCTGGCTTTCAGTGCACAGCTCTGCAGTGCTGGACCCTGCAAAATGGTACCCAAAATACTGAAAAAAACCACGGAAGCCAGTAAAAAGGACCCAACCACAATGAAGGCTGGAAAGGTCTCACAGTCTGCAAGACAAGCTCATACCCTTTTCTCGAGGGGAAGGGGGATGAGAGATGTTAACTTGTGCTGTTCAGAGGTTTGGGGTTAGGAATGCTGGCCCTAGAGGGTTTCTACCGGGACTTCGCTGTTTTCTATAGACCAGCCAACCTAAGGACTTAGAAAAATTCTGTAAGAGGTTTTAGCCCTATGTAGGTCCTTTCCCATCAGAGGATCTCGAAGCACACAAAAAAGGACACTAGTGCCCTCTGCTTTCCCCCTTCCTTTTCCACAACAGTGTAAAAAAGGCAAACTTGGCTTTCATGTAATAAAAATAAAAGCTGTGAATTCATACAGAGAAAGGCGGGAGGTGGAGTTCAAGGTAAACCACCAAGAACTACAAGACCTGTGATAAAATCACAAGAGCTACCAACACTGCCTGAATCAGGGAAGACCACAGAATAATACATCTCCCTGAAACCTGAGTTTTCCACCACTGACCTTCACTGTGGAATAAGCCAATCTGCCAGTGAAAGCACAGACATTTCCCACTCAATTCCCTCATCTCCAAAGCCACTCAGGGCAATCTCCCGAGACTCAAAACATCCCCAGGCGAGGCACCCCGCGCTTCCCACTTTGAAGGCTGAGACACAGACCTGGGTATGGAAACAAGAAATCTGTAGCAGCAGAGCTCTGCTCTTTTCTCCTTGGACAGAGCCCAAAAGTATTGCTTTCAAGTTGGACAGTGATAAAACACTCGTTGGCAGTGTCATGCCCGCAGCCAGCCACGAGAGCCAGCCTGGCACGGAGCAGATGCAAGTCGCTTGGTGGCTGAAGCTGAGTGTTTTTCCCCTTCTCTGCTTAGCTCAAGGAGAGATAAATAAATAAATCTAAGACTTCTTCAATGTAACAACTGTCTGAATGGTTTACGATGAAGAAAATCTCAGGCAGAGGCTGCTCTGCTGTTTGTCTCTTGTAGCATAAGCTTGTGCAAAGCAGAAGAGCCCTGAGATAAGAAAACTGGTTTCTGCCTACTAGCAGGAGAAGGTGAACATCCAGGCAAGTCTTAACATTCATTTGATCTCTGTAAAGACAGCTATGACTTGCCAAACAAACCAACAAAAAGCCCAACAAGGAAAGGACGGACTCTTCACATCTCTTAACGCTTTCACATCTCTGCACAGGCACCACCACCACCTCTGCTCCCTGGCAGCCTCGCAAACTCCACGCTGTAGTTTACAAAACGCCACTCGAGAGAAATAGCTGCCCATCAAAGGTGTATGGTGGCTGGGCAGAAGGTCTAAGAAGGAAATACCAAAGGCCTGGTAACGCCACTGTGGGACAGATGGACCCTCCTCTCAACCCCAGCCCTGATACAGCATCACCAGCCTCTGCAGTTCCCTCCCCTGCTCCATAAACAGGAGGCTGACGCCTCCCAGGGGGGCTGAGAATGAGCTGGTTTAACTAAGCTGGTGTAGAAACTAAGCTAAGAGGAAACTTCCACACATACTGGGATCCTTTTTCAGCTGGCAGATGTTTGCGCGCTGAGAAGCCCTGCCCTGAGCACCAGTGCAACAGGCTGCTTTGATCCAACACTGTCTTACACCCGTGCCCTCCTCCTTCTGGAGTACAGACACACGCCCAGGGCAAGGGAGGCTTTTTGGGGGAGTTAATGAAGCGAGAAACCAAAATCTTCTTTCATTCCCACCTGATACGAGTGTCACTCCTCATAGTAACGTTAACAGACCGAGCGCAGTTTTACTGGTAAAAATGCTCCTGGGAGACATTTTGCATCCCTCAGTGGCCTGAACAGAAACATCAGAAGCATCAACTATAGACTAATTAGCTCCCTAGTTTAATTAGCATTCTTGCAACAGTCCATAGCGGTCACCCCAACGCCGGCGAGTGACAGAGTGGGCTGCACACCCTGGCCACGTGCCGGGAGAGCCGCACATTAAATTCCTAGAAAGCAGTAGCACGTTTCCATTCCCAGTTCCTCGGCACCGGACGGACACCGGTGGATTTCCAGCCGAGGGGGAGGCAGACGCAGCCCCAGACCCGCTCCGGCAGGAGAAGGGAGCCAGAGACGCAGGTTCTTACCTCAGTGATGCGAGGGTTGGAGCACTTGACGTTCCTGCTGGACCAGTCGAGCCAGGGCTGCGCGGGAGGCGAGCTGCAGTGCGGCCGTAGGGTGCACTTGGCCTCGCCGCTGCACCAGCCGCACTCGAACTTGGGGTCGGCTTTCAGGCAGAGCCCGCAGCTCTCGCGCTGGGCTGCGCACTTGTAGAGGTGCACTGAGGGCAAGAGGGGACCAGGGCTCAGGGCGAAAACTGCAATGATCCTATGAGCTACAGCTGCTCTTGGACTTAGAAACAAAGGCACAAGGGCATGGACGTGTTGGAGTCGGGACAGAGGGGCCCCAGCAATGCTGGGAAGGCTGAAACCCCTCTGGCTGGGAGAGTTGGGGGTGTTCAGCCTGGAGAAGAGAAGGCTCCAAGGAAACCTTCTGGTGGCCTTTCAGGACTTGAAGGGGCCCGTCAGACAGATGGGGACAGACTTTTGAGCAGGGCCTGTTGGCACAGGGTGATGGTTTAAACTAAAAGAGGGAGATGTAGACCGGAGAGAAGGGAGAAATGTTTTACACTGAGGGTGGTGAGAGCCTGGCCCAGGCTGCCCCGAGAGGTGGTGGCTGCCCCATCCTTGCCACCATCCCAGGTGAGGTTGGCAGGGGCTCTGAGCACCCTGCTCTGGTTGCAGATGTCCCTGCTCCCTGCAGGGGGGGTTGGATCAGATGAGCTTTATAGGTCCCTTCCCACCCACACCACTTTAGGACTCTATGTTGAGTTTTGACTTAACAAACCACAGAGTGGACTTGCAGATGTGGTTTCCAAAGCCAAGGCTGTAGCAGTGGTGCTTAGTGAGCACCACTTTCAGTGGAGCAGAGCAAGCAGTTGTCATCCAAAGCAGGACCCACTGGGACCAAAACATCTCTGCCTGCAGAGGCAGTGACAGCAGCTAACACCACTCTGTCCCAGCAGCCACATTCCAGCCCCAATCACCTCCCTCCTTCCCGTGCCTGGAAAGCCAGCCCAAGCAGACGTTACCTTTCAGATCCTCCGGGTTGTCAATAACAAAGTTCCCGTTCCAAACCACTGCAAAGTCCACTGCTAAGTTGCTGATGTCCATCCCATCATAGAGATACTGCAGGAGAAGATGGGGTATGAAATGCTTGGGAGGTTGTATCAGAGACACTAACAGGAAAACAAGATTTGATTTTTTTTTTAAAGAAACCATGACTATTCTCTGCTCAAAAATATGTGCTGATGCCTGAACCACCACACTTCTTCACTTCATCTCCAGGGCCCTGCTTTGACTCCCTCTCTCCTCACCAGGAAGAGATAATTAAATCAGATCTAGCCCTTGTGAGAGGTAATAGATTAATTATTCCACTCACAGTGGTTGCTCTTGTCACTCAGTCTCTAGCTTATCAATACAGCCCCTCCAGTTAATCAGACTGGAAGGACTGCTGCCTTCAGGCTATCTTCTTATACAGTCACCACGCACCCCGGTGTGACTGGGAGCTTAAAAATCACACTGCACAGCTCGGGCTGTTGAAACAGGCAACAGCTGAGCAAAAATAGATGGTGCAGAGAAGTCCTTTCCCAGTCTCTGCTTCAGCCCAGGTGAGGATTGCACTGGCTTCAATTATTCACCTTCTCATGGGCATCCTGGGGGCCGTGGCTGAGTGAATCTGGGCACTTCAGGTGAACTCCCAGCATATTCTGAGATTCTCATTATCACAATTAGCACCAACGAGGCTTCGTTCTGCTGCTCTCCCTAACTCAACCAAAACCACTTAATAAGGTGAATGAACATTCCCATCCTCTTTGGGATGAGGGAATGATGATTAAACCAAGGCAGACTGCTTTTACTGTCCCCGTGCTGTAGTTGTACAGTTTTAACTGATGTTTTTGTACCGATTCACCTTGCCTGGGTTTCACTGAGTTGGTGGGAAACTTCATCTGCTGTACAAGTGATAGAGCTGCGAGTACAGAATCGCCCTTCTGTTGTCTATCTACTGCTTCCTATCAGCAACAAAAGTGCTTCTCTGATGTTTATAAATCACTTTGGAGAGGACGAGTACTATACAGTATTAATACATTTATTAGCCACCCAGCTGCAAGGCCCAAAGATGGCCAGTGATACATAAATATCCAGTGAAATTTTTAAAAATTCAAAACTTCATTAACAATTTAAGACCATCTGCACTGAATATTAAAGCAGACCCTGTTCTGCTGCCTAAAACAAACTGGATGTGCCCTGGCTGCCCGAGCACCTCTTTGAACACGCGGCAAGGAGGGGAAGGACCGCGCTCTTCCCTGCCCATCCTCCAGCAGATGCGTATCACGCCAGACCCAAGCGTGGGCTGCGGTTCGGAGGGTGGCCTGCATTTGCCAAATGTGTTCCTGCACCCCTGAGTACCTGTCACGGTGACTTTGGGTGTTCTGGGGTAAAATCCTGCCAGGCAGGGCTAAGTTCCATCCTATGGAGAGGAGCTACACTGCTCTGCCTGCTTCTCCAGGAGCATCATTCAGATAATTTCCCTCTCTCTGCTGCTCAGTGCTCTCTCCCCTGGCAGTTTTCCTTTCCTGCTGCTGTTCAGCATTACTGTATTCACCCAGCTACCGTGACCTGGAATTCGACAGCTCCCTGATAACGGGTCTGTGATTTGCCTTATCTCCCCCGTGTGAATTAACCCGCCTCAACACCCTCGTCACAGTTCCTCCTCCTCCCCTTCCCCTCGCTGACCCCCCACAGTCAGACAGGGAACCGCCAGATAAAGGATCTTCTCCTATAATGAAACACCTCGCGCGCCCACGGCAGGTTCCCACCTGGAATTCAGGATTAGTTTAACTCCAGGATGTTTCACTCTCCCATCCCCTTTTTGCAGCTATCTGGAGCTGATGCTCCTTCTGGGCACCTTTTTGGCCCGTTCCCCTCCCGAGCCTCACCGAGCTGTTCTGGCACTGGACGCTGGAGCTGTTGAAGCGCAGGGCGGGCACGCGGTGGATCACACCCTGGATGCTGAGCACACACTCGTACCCGCGCTGGCCAGACTGGGGCTGGGGCAGGTTCCTCGCTTTCAGCGTGATGGGTTTCACCTCTCCTACTGGGATCAGGATCTCTTCTGTTGGGGAGAGCTGAGGACAGTCCTGGGGAGCAATAAAAGAGAGGCGGAGGTCATAGCAGTGCTGGTGTGTCTGCAGGTCTGCCCAGGTCTCAGCCTGCCTGCTGCAGCTGCAGGGTTGATGTCCCAGCACATCCTCAGCACGCAGGACCAGCCACTTCTCAGCCCACCCATTCAGCTGCAGGTTAAGGACAGAAATAAAGGATCATAGGATCATTCTGGTTGGAAGAGACCTCTGGTTAAAGAAACCATTAAGAAACCCCAATTACAGCCCCCTGCTCTGGGACTGGCACTGATCTTCTCACTGCAGTCACAGAAGAAGTCTTTGGCTGGTATTTGGGGAATAAATCAGAGGCATCCTCCCCACTCTGAGCTTGCTGTGGGCTTTATCTGCACAGACACAAGCTCTCGCCCTGCCCTCCTGCAGCACGTTATCAGCTGCTCCAGGAGGGCGATGGGCTTCTCCCAGCCGCACGATGCACTCCCTGGGCATCCTCCTAATCCTATTTCACTCCTTACACCCCTCGGCTACGTGCTGCTTTGGAGTGAGAACGAGCAGCGTGAGATGCACTTCCCTCTCGCTACCAGGTACTGTTCCGCTCTGCTTTATCTGAGTAAAATTATACCGTTCATTTCCAAGGCGACGTTAATTTCTGCGCTCTCTGCTCTCACCCCTTAGCATCTCCGACACCTCTGGCCTCTCTGAACGCTCAGCCAGCTCATGGCAATGATCCCACAGCTTCTTCCTTAGCTGGGGGCTGCCCGGGTGGGATCTGTGCCTCCCCCAGCCAGGTGGGCACAGCAGCAGGACCTGAACGGCCCCTTCCACCTCTACAGCAATGCTCTTCCTTGCTCTGCACTGCTAGGAAGCAGAGGACATCCAAGGACGGGAGGATTTGGTTGCAGTCAGTATCCAGAAAAGTAAAATAGAATCATAGCCTATTAAATATTCCATGGAAAACCATGTGGAAATATTTCAAACATCTTTGTGATTGCAATGAAGGGGCAAAGAAAAGTGGAAAATGCTGCTGCCTCCAAAATTACATATTCAGAAAACTAAGCACAGCAATTAAAACATTTAAGTACAGAGAAGTATGATTTGTTTCCATTTCTGCCACTATCTGGCCAAAATAATGTGATTGTAAATTAACAGCAAGTTTTAATACCGCAGTAGCTCACGACTTCGCTGTGCAAGATGCAAAGTAAAGGGAACCCTCCCTGCAAGCACCACCCTGCTGATGAGCAGATCTCCAGCTCCCCACAAGCACAACTAGATGTCCAAATAATGCTCTGAGATGAAGTGTGGGGAAGAAAAAAAAAAAACCTACCGGTGTCTGGTAATTGTATGACAATCCTGCTGTAAGATCTCCACATCCTGAACATTATCTTTTCATAACACACTGGGAGATACAGGTTTTCTTCAATTTATATACTGGGAACTGCAACACGCAGAGACAAAGGCTCTGACCGTCAGAAGTATTTACCTTCTGTTTAGCTCTAATTTGCTTTGATCTAATGGAACTAGGTACCTAAGTACCTGGAAGTATCTGACATTAAGTGATTAATCCTAAGCTAAAGAAGTCATAGAAGAAAACCAGACCAATGTGTCCCTTCCCTCTGCCAAATCCCAGACTGGCATCCCCAGCCCTTTGCCACCTTGCCTGGCAATTAAAGTCCATCATCTGGAGGGCGATGCAGGGAGAGGCGTCCTCGCCAGGCTCCCTCCCGCCAGGGCTGAGCATCCAGGGAGAAAATCCCCATCCCTCGCTCAGGACCGTGACGCGCAGAGCCGCGCTCCCGGCCCAGCTCACAGCCAGGCCCAGGGGTTGGTGTCTCGCCACCGGCTCAGGCGAGTTGTAAATGAGAAACAGATGCTATCCCAGTTTGGAGAAGCCAGTAGCTTAAACTGCTGCCTCATAAACCTTTTTAGTAGTACTTTTCCTTATATATTTTTTTATTTTATTTCTAACAGGGACTTTCACGGATTAACAGCCGAGAGCGGCTTTAAACCGCACAGCCAGAAAGCTGTGCTGGGAAGGAAAGAAAAACCCTTTTCTGCAGCGGAGAAGTTTACAGGCTGGGAGGGAATGCCACCGTGAAGTGAAGCTCTGAGCTACCCCCAGACCCTGGCAGATCCAACCCTCAGCTCAGCCTTTCCGCCACCACCACAAACTCCTCCGATTCACAGCGTTTTCCATCCTGCCGAGGTGACTTTGCACGTGTGTTCCTTCCTCCTCCTTACGCACCACACCTTCTACTCCAGATCTGGCTGCGTTTAAGGTTTTACATTTAGTGTCAAAGTCACATCGAGGAGCAATGGGAGACAAACAGCTCCACTCCAGAGAGTTCCCCAGCTCTGCGGAAAGCCTGTGTTCGGGAGGAAAGGCATCCTGCAGCCACAGAATCTTTTATCACATTGTGATTGAAAACGAAAAATCTCCAACCACATCACCAGTGGGAGAACCTCAGTGCACAGTCCTGAAAATAATGAATATGTTATGGACCATTATCCTTCCTGGCCACTGCCATTCGTGAGGCGACTGTTAAAGAAATGCTTCTTCCTTTAGTCGTGGGAGAGAACTTAGATTTTCAGATCTGCTCTCTCTAGCACTGAAAACGCTGGTAGCAAAAATTGTTCTGCCACCATTAGAGGTGAATAGGACATAACAGATAGTTTTCTTCCTTTGGTTTCAGTGGAAGAAAAATGTCACATTGGGAATCCGGTGAATAAAAAGGCATGCAGTGAGCGAGTGCACGCTGCGCGGGGAAGCACCGAGAAAGGCAGCCCCTCCACGCTGGCTGACAGCTCCAGTGATCACACTAATAAGGGGATATACGTTTTGGGATGGAGTGATATGTAGAAAAGCACCACACAACCCAGGGCACTCGTGGGGAGCCACACGGCTGCTGAATTTATCAGACGAGTGAGTGAAGCCGTAAAAGCCGCAGGGGCTTTGCGGAGGGCGCGGGGATCGCTCGGCCACCGCACGCCTTGCAGAAGTGCTGCTGGACGCCCTCTCCTCCCTGTCTGTGCCACTTCCCATCCAGACTCGTGGCTCAGCTTTCAGGTCTTTGGGGTTTTGTTTGATTTTTTTAATCGCTGCTGCAGCGATGCACACCCCACCCCTGCACACGCAGAGCTGAAGGGGGTGATGCCCTAGGAAAGCTCGCTTGGCAGGTTGGGTTGTCCATTTACCACCTTTTCTACCTGCTACCTGACCTAAAAGCCAGCACTAACATTATTTTGTTAAGGGTCTATCAGCAGCTTTAGCAATGCCTCTGAATGCTTATTCACTTTTCATGATGAACTGGGAAGTGGTTGGCAGCACCAGTCCTGCTGCTGGGATTGGAGCTCTGTGGCTGTGGCAGAGGTCCCCTGATCATGGTAAATAATGAGACCACTCCTATTTGTAGGGCTTGGGTCTGGGTGCTCGATTCTGCACTCCTCCAGTGCCAGGAAGAGCCGAGCATCCGGAAAATACAGAAAAAAAGGGAGACTGCAACCCACGGAATATACAATTTCTTCCATAATCAGTTTACTTTGTTTTTTAATTCATGAGAAGTAAATCCTGCAGTGAGTTAGAAAGGCCATTATTGCCTCCTCTCGCTAAACAAACACACGCTGAATCCTCTCATTATCCTTCTTGACTCCTGTACACCAGAATAAACACAAATCAGATGATCTGCTGGAGGAAGACAAGACTCCGACGCAGGAGCGGCACAGACTCTCCGGGAATATTCTGTGTATGAAGTTCCATCACACACAATTTACAAAGACATTTTATGCCTCTCCAACACTTTTTAGCCTCAAAGATTCCAAGGTCTATAAATATCTTAAAGACCCACAATACGCATCTGCCTCTGGAGCGGAACTGAGCACCCATGGTTATTATTTGTGTTCAACAGAGCAGTTTTAGTAGGTCAAACCTTCTTTGGAAAAAATTGCCTAGAAATGGCAGGCATTTCTTTTGACTCTGGGACTTACAAGGCCCAAATGGAAGAAAAGATAATGGCTTTGTACTTTTCATCTTAAAAAACCAAACAAACCTCCACAAATGTTAACTTGCTGCGCGTATTTTAAAGCTATAAACATAAACGAATCTGGCATGTGAATGTAAACCCCTGGCTCCCAGTTGTGCTCCAAATGATATCAATTACGGTCCCCGTCACTCATGGAAACACGGTACTCTTCATTTATGCCACTGGAAAGGAGAGCAGACCTTGCCCCTGAGAAACCAAACAGGAAAAGAAAGGCAACCAAAGAGAGACTTTTCTCACTGGTGAATTCCTTCCCAATGCCTTTTGTCCCGAGCCCTGTGCCATACACGTGTGCTGCAAGCTGGGTCTTCACCATCGGTTTATCAGTTACTGTGATCTTGCTGCAACTGGGCTTCCTGTTACCACTGGTACTCTGGCAAGCAAACACATCTCTCCAGAAGTTAGACGTGACCCACCGAAGTCATTTGGTGGACTTAGATGCGGCTCTGACTTATCTCCTACACATCACAGTTCCCATTCAGGACAGATACGATGAAGGTTTGATTTTGGTTTATTCCCCTTGAGGCACATCAAGCAGCACTCACCATGCCAAGGGCACAGCCGGGGCAAAGATGCTGCTCTAAAAACAATGAGAATTTTAAGGAGTCAGACCAAAGCTGAAATCTGGCTCTGCACCAGACTCCCAGAACCTGAAATGCTCCATCCCCCTGATGCAGTATCTCACACGTGGAAATGGCATTATCTGCACAGAGTGGACATCAAAGAGGGATGGGATCCCACATTCTGGGAAACTAATAGGATTTATTTGGTTCTAGCTCTCTGTTGGGATGGGCTGTAAGGAGCTATTTATGTATCTACATTCCTCTTCATCTGCGTGTGTCTAAGTCTAAACATGCACCTTCTGCGAACAAATGATGCCTCAGGCTAAGAAAAAGTTGAGAAAACAGAGTTGCTTCACTGATTATTAACCCCTAGAGAACTGGCCACCTGGAAACAGGTGCCTCAAAGGAGCTGGATTTACCCCATGTCAGAAACTTCCTACCAGATGAGGAGAATAAGAACAGCCAGCTCAGTCCTGGAGGACAGTTCTGCTTTAAAGGCTGTGAAGGGTTCTGTTTATTTACTGATGACTCCAAACCAAACAGGCTTTGCACAAAGTCACTTTTGCAAGCACAGGGGAGTGATGCAAACCAGAGCTCTGACGCTCAAGGTGCATCTCCTCCCGAGCATCACAAATGTCCGTGGTTATCACCAATGGCTTCACTTGCTACCCATGTGGCAAAGCACTGACCCATCTCTGGTGGTCGTCCTTCACAGCACCCGCCTCTAGCACTGAGCCCTTAGATTTTAATAAACAATTCCTGTGGACAGGGCAGGTGGAGACAGAAAAAGCTCATTCTCTCGGTTGCATTTTCATGGAAAGCAGGGGAAAAAGGCAGCATTTGGCTCGGTTGATACATCCAGAAGACTGCAAAGAGAACGAGTATGGCTCATGAAGAAGGGCTTTCTCTCCCCATCACCTTGTAAAGTGGCTGAGGCTTTGAGCTCTTTTCCCTTCTCAAGACAAGACGATTCCCGAGGAGCATCAAAGGGAGCTCGTTAGACACCGAATCCCACTGGGACACAAGTTCTGATGGGCCGGGACTAAAAGGGAATATTCAAGCTATTTTTCTCTTAAATTAAAGATAACGGCATGAGAAAATTTCCAACCCCGTGTGAGCACGTGTGCAAATCTTATGCGAGCAGAAGCACAAGGGATTTAAAGTAGGGCAGCAGGCGCCGGTGCCGCTCCCTCCGCGGCGGAGGCTCTGCCACGTTGTCGCCGCGGCACCGGCAGCACCGCTCCGGCTCTGAATGCAACCGACGCTCTGCTGGGAAGGGAGCGATGCCGGGAAGCACAAACATTTTGCTCATACATCAGGCTGTGACACAATGAGAACATTGTGATCGGAACTGTTTTAAGAGAGGGAACTCTTTATGAGGCTTTTATTTCCCGTCTCGTGTTAGCCGGAGTGGAATGCCCGTAATAAGGACGTTAGCTCTGCGCCCTAGGTGCAAGTGGCAATAAGCAAACTCATTCGGTTTTGGTGCTGGTTTTTCCTGGTGTGCAGAGGTCTGGAGAAGTTGTGATGAACAGTGGAGCATTTGTATTGTTATCATCAGCCCCTATCAAAAGTCAACCCCAGGAAGGTGTTAGATATCACATAACATCCTCCGGTTAGAAACAACCTCTACGAGATGAAGACAACAAAGGAAGTTCTTTGGAGGCACGACAGTTCTGTGATCCCAGCAGGAACGGGCAGAGATACCAACTCCTCCACTCACTCCCTCTGTGTGATCTCAGGCAAGTCCTGTGCATTCCCATGAGGAAAATGGGAGATAATGGGATTGTCCTACTTTACCAGAGACTTGTCAAACACTTCTGAGATCATGGGGTTGAAGACCTGTAAAACTGAGGACTACAACTGCAAAGCCTGGCAAGACAGTGATGCTTTTGAGTGTGAAGGAGAAAAACCCCCACATCACTCGAGGGGAGGAAAAGCAAAGGGTTTTGCTGTTCTTGTTATGTTGAAAGGAAGTTTCTTAGCTTTGAAAGCTTTTGGTTTGTTCCCAGGTTGGATGCTTCTCCCTGGGCATCTAATCCCTGTGCCACATGGGGAAGCTCTTTGCAGCAGCTCTGCCCTGTGCTTAGTGGACCTGAGGGAGGCAGCAGCATGGGAATCAGGCAAGACAACGGGTGCAGAAACTCCAGACCAAGGGGTTGGTGGCTCAGGAATTTGTGCTAACAACCTTTCCTCCACAGATCCCCCCGCCTCAGGCCGGGAAGTGGCAGAGCCGTTAATGGACTATACCTCATTCCAACTGCTAAAAGCATCTTTGGACTTGAGCCCCACAACTTTTATTAACTGCTGAGAGAGATGTCTCCTGGTCCACAGCGCTAGAACCTGAATCAATTCTCTTTTCCCAAGTCTGGGGCTGTTTGCATCTGTAATTCTCTTCTCAGTCAGTTCGCAGTCAGGCTCCTGCCATACATTTCAGACCTGCCAACACAACCCACTGAACGAGTCCCACCAAGTGCTCTGCATCAGACTCGCCATCGGGCAAATCCCTGCACGCCTTGTACGTGAAGCGGAGCTGCTGGAACGCGCTGGTCTTGGAGGAGTCTTTGTGACCCCTGAAGGAAAGTACCACAGCAATTACCATCATTACTGAACCTGAGCACACCCGCAGATCAGAGGTGGGATCAGCTCTGGTGTTCAGGTCAAGACACATCACTTCAGCTAGACTGACATTTACTCGCTGTGCTCCTTTAAAGCTGCATCTGCACTTTTTGATGCCAGCCAAGGGAGGAGCCCTGACCCATCAAAAGTCAAAAAAGTTCACACAAACCTTGGTTATACTGATTGTGCCACAGAAAAGCAAAGAAGAGTGAGCTGAAAGCCTGGTCAGGTACCTCAGAGATGTTGATCCGTCCCTCCTGAAAGGAGCATGTGGTGGGGTCGTGGGTGCAGAGGTTCCGGTACTTGCACCAGTGGCAGCGGAAAGCGCTGTTCACACACGACAGGCACCTGGGGGGAGAAAAGAAGAGTTACAGAGGAGGTTATCACCCTGGAAGGTCCACAGGTTAACAGGCCAGAAGTCCAGGCTCAGGGTCCTTCATGGGAAAATAATTTCTTTGGAGGGATGTTTTGATACAACAAAGAGAACAAAGAGGTCTGGGAAAACATGCACGCAAAAGACAGGCTTTAAGCAACCTCACAATTCACTCCATAATAAAACACAAGCTGGGACTTCTTGCACATCATTGCATTGGTGTAAAATAAAGCACAACACTGCACAGACACCACCCTCGATTTTTAGCCTGGCAGAACTTGGAGCAGTTGTTTTTACAAGGCAGGAATGCTTCAAGTCAATGGCAACACTTCTGCTTGGCCTTGGAGTGCAGAGGGTCCAGCAGGAGCTTTTGATTCATCTTGGAAGAAATTAAACGTTCATGAAACGTTTTGGAAAGAGCGCAGACCCTTTTCAGACACAGGGTGGCCCAGCTGCCAGCAGACTGGTTAGGTGGTTATTATTCCACACTAACTGGCTGCCAGTTCAAGCCACAGCACGTGACAGCTGCCAATACGTGCAGTAACCACCTCCTCCATCTCTGAGGCCAGCCCTCCGTGCCACGTGGCAGCGGTTTGGTGACAGTCTGCTGGAACAAGTATAAGCTGTGCCCACCGGATTCGGATCTGTGTCGGAACCTGTGGCACCAGAGACTACGGTGCTGCCTGGAGCTAGCAGTGCCCGGGGTAGGGACATGCTGGAGCCAGCCCAGGAGCAGCGCAGATGGGTGAGCATCACCAGGGCAGCAGGAGGGTGGCCTTAGGCAGGCAAGTGAGGGAAGCGGGTCCCCGGGCAGAGGCTCCTTTGCCAGCCAGGCAGAGGTGCCAGGGTGATGCCTCTCGTGGGCTGCTCCCATGAGCATGCCCGTGGCCATAATTCAGTTGTATTTTCCTTCCGATGCATTCACAGTGACCTTAATAGCTAAGGGAGCTTATTCTAATCATGTGCAGGCAAATCTGCGGAATAATATCAAGTGCTGAAAGCTTATTTAATTACTCATTTGTTTGACCCATTTCTGTCTCTGTTTTGGTCCACAGCACTTCTCTCACCCATCTTTGCCTGGCCCTGGCCTCTGACTTTCCCATCTGGTGCTGGTGGGGCTCTCTGCTTCCCTGAGCACTGCTGGGGCTGAGGGAGGAGGACCTCTCTGATCACCAGGCCAATAGCTTGGTTTGCCACCTCTCACTGTGCTGGGGGTTTCTGGCTGCTGCTTTCAGCTCTGCTCAGCCCTGGCTGCACGGGGCAAGAGGCTCCCAGCAGGATCCTGAGCTCTCAGAGATGTGCACCAGGTCACCACCTTGGCTCTTTCATCCTGATCCGGCTTTCTTAAGGACCACTGTCTCTCTTTTGCTTCAGAAAGTGCATCACTCCACCTCATCTATTGCTTACTAAAAGCGAATTAAAGCAGAAACCACCACCATGTTCCCTGACCCACCTGCAGCTCCCTGGGGACACAGGAATTCACGTACCCGAGTGCTGAACCGTCTCAGCCTGTGGGTTCACAACAGCTGGATCCAGCACAGGAGGCTTCACAGCAGCAGTCTGCAAAACCAGCATGTTCCTTTCCATCCCCAAACCCCTCCTGCCCCTTTGAGCCTAATGCCACCTCTCAAGGGGTAGGTGCTTCATACACCACAGCCCCTTCTCGCGCAGCCACCAAGGGCACGGCTGCTCCCCTGCTCGCGCCTGACACCCTCGTCAGTGCAAGGAGGAGTCTCAGGATCGATAGGTCTCTCTTCTCTGTTGGCTCAGACCTGTGCTCCTTCCTCCCTTCTGTGTGCTGTGATTCATTCCTGCCAGGCTGGCTCGTGCCCTTGTTGAACTCGCTGATAACGAGTCCGGTGTGATGTAAGCGCTGCAGAATTTACCACCGCGTTAGCACTTTATCTCCAAACACAAGCTGGTAGAAAGGCACGGTCAGATGAAGCCAAATGACAGGCCAGAAAAGATGCATTGACCCTCCTGATTCAATCCTCGGCTCCGGAGTGAGAATAGGGGTGCCCGTGATGCCATCCCTTGTGCAAATTCAAACCCAGGAGAAGCAGAGGAACTGCTGGAGGGACTGCAAGTGCTGACAGCTGGAGGAGAGGCTGGGGCTGTACAGCCTGAGGGATGGACAGGGACGTATGGACAGTGTTGTGCATGTGGGGTAGCACCAGAGGAGGCAGGGACCACTGGGTAATGGATACAGACCACCATGAGAGGCAGCATGAGGAGACTGAAGGACTCACAGGGTTCCTTTCATCCCAGTACCTCTGCTCTGTGCTACAGCCCAAAACAACATGAAAAAATATTGAATGCGTGCCTAGAAAAACTGCAGACCAGCCAAGTCCAACACCACACACACGACTCTCTTCCAAGTGTTCTTCATGTTCCTGGAGCAAAGCTGACCCCTGCCACAGGAGATGTTGCCCAGCCCCGTGGTTCACGCCTGTTGTTCACCATCCAACTCCTGGCGGGTCCTGCCCACATTTCGTTTTGGTGCTTTGGAACTTGCTTTGTTTCCAGAGAGAAATCCACAACGTGTTTTTATGGCTGGCCAGCCAGCCACGGGCTGCCCTCCAGCAGCAGATAGGCCCATGGGGGACATATTTCCATGATGCTCAGCAGCACTGAGCCCCTCAGCCCTCCACAGAGGAGCCCCCTGCACCCACCACACACCTGGGCAGCTGTACTGGGCTCTCAGAGCTGCTCTGCCCCAACCCCTGCTGCCAGCTCACTCCATCTAAACCACAACTGCTGTGCTCAGCCCCCAGGGCTGACGGTGTCCAGGTCAGTCCCTGCCACCATCTCCTCCATCACCCCGTGGAGCATCCCCCCAGCAGCCAGCAACTGGTGCAGTGTGGGATGGCTCTGCCTCCTCTGGCTGCCCGCAGCCCCCTCCTCGCTGCTTGCAGCCCGGCTCCCTGGACCTTCTGCTCTCCCTTCACCAGCCGCCTGCGAAGATTCATCCCAGTTCACAGTTGCGGGATCGCGCAGCTTGGGGGCACCAGCAGGTTAAGGTTTTTTCAGACTCTCTCCGCCTGAGTCTCACAAGGCAGAGGAAGCTACAGGAGCACCCAGAGAAGTTCAGAGAAGACAGGGAGTGGTGGGTTCCCCTTCCACCGAACCTGTCTGCTGGCTGAACCAAGCAGTGTGACAACCCCCAGGCTGTTCCCGGAGCCCAGCATCCATTTCCCAGCCCTTTCTCTTCTCTTCCCAGCCAGCGTTTGGCTCTACTGGGGGACGGGGAAGGAGCACTCACAGTTGGTGGGCACTGCAGTTGTAGAACTTGAACTCCGTGCTGACAAACGTCCTCCCCGTCTCCCGCGACTTGAGCTGCAGCACCACGCCGAACCAGTCTGGGGATGCAAACCAGAGCCCGTCAGTCCCAGCAGCAGTAACGAAGGAAGCAACAGCAGACGCGGGGGCACCCGCTCCCCGCCTGCCAGCATGCCGAGCCATCTGCTGCTGGGGTAGGAGGGGGAAGTCAGGTTGTTTTCTTCTCCCTGCTCCCCCCAGCCACCAGGACCCCCACTCGTAGTGTGCCTGCAGTGGCTCCCCAAGCTGGGGGCTGAGCATTCGCCTGGCCAGACCCTGCCCTTGAACCCCGCAGGGTGCTGGGCTGGCTGTCTCCAGGAACACCTCCAAACCAAACCAGCCTTGATGGCAAAATGCATTGGAGACACAGGGTCTAAACGCTGCCTTGGGTCACAGCCAAAAATGATTTTGGAATCTCATCCTGTTCCCCAAAGGATTCTGTCTCCAGTATAAAACCACTA
This sequence comes from Ceryle rudis, assembly GCA_033439905.1. NCBI lineage: Eukaryota > Metazoa > Chordata > Aves > Coraciiformes > Cerylidae > Ceryle > Ceryle rudis. The sequence continues at coordinate 27,066 of JAAGNO010020152.1, forward strand.
ATTTGTCTACTCTGAGGAGCAGCCCAAGACAAGAATAGGAGACAATGCTGGAAACGAGGGCATTAGGGAAGCTCTTTAGGAGCCCCAGCGCTGAGTTAATTAAGAGCAGATTGCTCTTCCAGAGCTGCTGTGGGTATGTCTACTCCAGCCCTGCCACCACGGCGGCTCTCGGCCCCCAGTATTCACCAAGTCCCAGGCTCCATAAAATGCCTTAGAAATACAAAGATATCGGCAGGGAAGCACAGTTGACACCTGGAATGATGCCAAGGAGAAAATGAGTTTTAAGCAAGTAGCATTTTGGTTATGGGAAGAGAAAATATGACAGCAGCGACATTAATGAAGAAACAACCCAAAGATCAGGACTGAAAAATAGAAACTGCATCCACCTACTCGTGGGTGCTGAGCCAGGCTGAGGGGAAGGCTCCCGCTTCCCAGATCCACCCAGTGTGGCAAGGCTGTGAGTCCCTGTCCCACTCACAAGCCGTCCCGGGAGGACAGAGGGCTCCTGTCCTGTCTTGGGGAGCTGTCTGGCCACACCAGGAGGGTGTAGGGACACAACATCCCTGTGTGGGATGCATTTATTAAGGATGAAGCCTATTTAGCTCCCTGGGCTCAATGGTCTTTGTCAGGAGCATGATTTATACCATCAGCACCCCCGAAGGGTCTGCTCCAGCGGGTAGATACTTCCAAACCTACACGGCCCTGTCTGCTGGAACTGATGTTGTATTGCTGTCCAGAAGTCAGTTACTCACCCTGGTCCACAGGTATGGCAGGAACATCCTTCACTCCTGGTGAAACGCAGACAACCCGGCTGCCTGAAACCTGCCCTTCCACCTCCGTCAGGTTTCCGAAGAGGCAGGTGACCCCGGCCGTCAGGTCTGGAGCATCACTCACCAGGAGGTTGAGCTGCAGCAGGGGAGAGGAGGGGGCAGAGGGGAAGAAAACACGGCCAGCAACCTGTGAGCAGGCAGAGGTGCCCCAGTTCCCTTCGTAGTTTCAGTACCTGCTGTTTTCCCATTAATACTGACCCCCTTCAATTACCTGCCTGCCCACAGGAGGTGGCCAGATGCCCTTTCATGGGAAGTGCAAGAGGAAAAAAAGACAAGGATGCAGGTTCTCTACCCATACAACACCACCCTGCTGAACCTTTGGGTACCACAGTTCAGTAGAGGGGGCAATGGCAGCTTTTGGTCCCACCGGTGGCTCTACAGAAGCATTGCCACCCCCAATGCCTGTGTCACAAACCTGTGACAGCAGCAGCAGCTCATTGCCTCTCATGCGCAAGAGCAGCAGTGACGGCCCCAACAACCCTCTGCATGTACAGCAGCTCCGACAACCTCCCAGAGCTGCAACCACCCTAGCAGGTAGAATCATTCAATTGTTCCCCCAGCACTGCCAGGGCACCACTGACGCCTGTCCCTCAGCACCACAGCTCCACGGGGGGCTTGGAAACCCCTC